>JAJJWX010000487.1:0-67001 GCA_023529315.1 Papaver bracteatum | reverse complement strand
TAGTCGCAACTAGTATCACACAAGAGGTGTGGGGATTAGGTTTCCCAGTTGCTAGACTTCTCCTTCATATAGTCTTCAAATCAAGGTTTCAATCAATGTTACGTTAGAAACAAAGTATTCAATATTCACCGTTAGATGAAAACCTGATTAGACTCAAGCTAATATCTTTCAACCGTTAGATCGAACTTAGCTTGTTACACACAAATGAAAAGTGACTTCATTTATATATGAGTAACCGTACCTAAATATGTGCACCTTTTTTGGCTCAATAATAGTTAACAGAAGTTAGCTATATGAACACTTTCATATCAACCTTATTCATCTTAACCATAACTAGTTCAAATGACTCAAATGAAACTAGTTCTTGAGTTGTTCAATTGTTTATATTCTCATAGAAGTATACAAGACACAATTTAAGCAAAATTGATTTTGATTCACTCGAATTAAGTCATGAACATTATAGCCACGGTTTGCAAAATATTGCGTTCCTTAATATATAAATGTATTAGTTCATGAAATAAACCGATTTTAGAACATAACCCACTCAAGTATGCAAACAGGTATGCACACCTTAGTGGCCGGACTGAGTTTGGATTCGCCAGTTGCGAACTGGTATGCATAACACAAACTCAGTAAAGTCCGTGAACTTGAACCTCATGCCAGTACGCATATCGGTATGCGTACTGAGTTCCCGGACCTTGACTAAACCAAACCGTATGCATACGGTATGCATACCATGGTTCCCGGACTTGGATTACACATATGCAAGTACGCATATTGTGCTTATATCCAATTGTTCTAAACTCTCATTTCAACTACTGAAACATTCATTCTCGGAAGACGACAATAGCTATCCCATACAAACTATTAAGCAATTTTCAAGTGATCGAATGATCAATACGAAACATTCCGAGTCTATGTTAAGTGCATATTTTGCATATATTTAGTGTCGAATCCATGCTAGTAATTGCTATATGTTCATGCGAATTATTGTATATTAATCTTGTTTTCTCTCTCAACTTTTAAGGATGAGATTGTGTTCATATATATGTCTAACTTCTTATGACTAGTGTGCAGAATCTCCATGTATTCTTAGCGCGTTGGATGTTATCATTTGGGAGAACTAGTAAGTTGGAAAAGTAGGTTTTGTGGGTATACCTCTTGTAAGCCCTCACGAGACTATAACTCGTCCACTAAGGATACCTAGGGGTTTAAAGGCATGTTTCATTAGCTAAGTGCATCCGTTTTCTCGACGATATGGAGTTGTTGTATTTTAGACAGTTTGCTCGAGACTAGCAAAAGCCAAGTGTGGGGAATTTGTTAAGTGCATATTTTGCATATATTTAGTGTCGAATCCATGCTATTAATTGTTATATATTCTTGCGAATTATTGTATATTACTCTTGTTTTCTCTTATTTATGTTTTGCTAGGTGAATCATCCGAAAAGAAGTGAAAATATCACAAAAGGGAAGTCTACAAGTGGAGAAGGGCTAAATACCAAGTGAAACTCGCTCAAAGTCGGGATTTTTTCCTATCATCTCGAAGAGGACGAAAATATGAAGCTAAAGGAGAAATAATGAGGTCAATCCGACATCATATTAAGAAGTAATGGGCGAAACAAGAAGTTAAACTTGTCGGTTCTCTAAAACTGACAGTTAAACACGAAGTGCTACAGGAAGTTGCTGGAGTTATTATGGGGTAGCTGAAATTCAGATATTTATAAAGGTGCCTGCAGTTTTGCTCAGGGCAACCACGAGTTAAGGGCGGCGCAGTTCTTAACGGCAGCTATCATTTTTACTTTCCCATCACGTCTTTACGTGACTAGCAGGTGGTTCTTTGTGTTCACGCATCAACAATGGTTCAATTGTGTGTCGAGGTTAACCAGGGTAATGGGTTTGAGAAGTATAATGATGATGAAACTTTTTGTATGGGTATTGGCGAAAATGATGGACGTTCAAAATTCAGTGAGGTATATGGGATTAAGCTGCATCCAATGAAGATCGTTGGAGATTGATGATCGAGATTATGGAAGTATTTTTATGGTGGTGACTAATCGATGGATACAGGTGCTGGATTCGAAATCAGTTGAGATAGAACAGGGAATGATCCCTGATGACATTGGCAGTGAGCGAAGGAAACATCAACGTCTGATAGAGAAGAAGTAGCCCGAGTTTGGGATGCTGGAGATGAGATGGCATTGATCAATGTTGGGTTTTACCGTGGTTGGAAGAGATGATCATTGATATGGAAGTGACCGTGATAAAGAAGAGAGTTCGCTGGTGGTGGTTGATAAGATTGAGAAGAAGTTGTGGTTGATGCCATCAGCGATGAGAGTTCAGCCCCAGTTTAGCAGAGAATAAAGTTTGGCAGTTGATGGTTTGAGCTGCTGATAATATGCAGTGATGGATAAATACCAGGATCGATGATTGTTTGATGGAGGAGAACTCGAGTAGCTAAAAAACAAAGAAGATAGTCTCTGGTGATGGCAGGGACGATAGATCTGCGGTTATCAGTTAAGGAAGATATCGATTTCAGGTTGTTACCAGTGTGAAAAGGTGATGGAGAATGAGTACGTGACACTGATGGAGGATTGGCATGGTACTATGATGCTGTGCTGCGATATGAGGAGTTGGATCTGAAGATTAATCTTGGAAGTGGAATATGATGCTGAGATGGAGGAAATCTCGAAAGAAAAGTGAGATATGGTGAGATGCTTTAATCTCGATGGGAGATGGATTATGATGTTGCTGCGAGATTGGTGAGTTACAGTGAAGATGTTGACTGCGGCAGTAACTCAATGAAGAACATCGCAAGGGGAGAACTCGAGATCAAGTTGTTTTGGTCTTGGCAGAGTGTACGAATAGTGGCAGTGAAGAATGGTGTGCTCGTGTTTGTATGGGAGCTGAGAAGAAGTTGTTGAGAATAAGAAACCGAGAAGAAGAGTAATTCAGAGAGTTAACCAGAGAAACAGTTTACTTTTGCGAAAAAAAAGAAAACTGTTTGTACCCAAAATTACTTTCGGGCACGAAACACGATGAAATTGATTATTTGGTGTGAATTTAGGGTTAGGGGATGATTTGAAGAACAAACAATGAAACAGAGGTTTAACGTGGTTCGACATTATTTGCCTATGTCCACGGACGAATCCCCTTGGGGAGTGATTTTGTATTGATAGAAAAATTACATTGTATGTTTTCTCTCTATTCGCTCTCCACCTAAATGATTTATGCTCCTCCCTATTTATACAGTTTAACATCTAATTTTCAATATTCACTTAAATGGCATGAAACTGCCCATTTATGTTTCCATCATAAATTCTGCATGAAACTTCCCCTTTATGCCTCTATGATAAATTCCCATGAAACTGCCCCTCTATGCCTCTATGATAAATTCGCATAAAACTGCTGTTTTATGGCTCCATGTTAAATTCTGCATGAAAACTCCTTTGCATACTTCCTTGGGTAATTTCTGCATGGATAATAGCTAGCAATGTGGGTGGATGCTGGCTGGTAGGATAGGTGGATGCACGCATGGGTGAAGACTCGTCAAAAAAACCGGCAAAGACGACTAGAAACTGGATGGCTACGTGGCAGAGTACTTGGCTGGGAATTAGTTATCGGTGCTGCTGGCAACAAGACTGAAAGTTGTCTAGAGATGCGACTATCTTCGATAGTTGACCGACGGTTGACTTTGATTATTGATCGGTCGTTGACTTTGACCATTGACTTTGACCGGTCGTTGACTTCGACAGTTGACCGACTTTGACCATTGACCGGTCATTAAATTTATGTAATCCTAGGCAGACTGGTGGGCTGCCTCGGTTGACTGGTTAGCGGGCTTGGATGAGGATCAAAAGATGATTCAAGTATCAATTGGGCCCATTAAGTGGTATTTTTACTTATGGTATAAACATCGCCCCCTCTTAACCTACAACTTGTTGGGGGTTAAGAAAATTTCGTTTTCCTTAGTCAATGATAGAACTCGCCCCCCCCAAGTGTGGATTATTGATGTTGAGGTGATTGGCGAACTTCCCCTATTGCTTACGGAAATCACAATCTAGACGCCCCCAAGTGAGGCTATTGTGACTGGGAGATCGGTGGGAAACAATTGGGTATGAACCGTTGTTGTATGTAAAAACTGGATTGAATGCTTAACTAGACTGCAACGAAAGCGTGATACTGGAGCGGAGTGATGTTGGAAATGAGCGGTAACATCATTGAGTAAAGTTGGCCTGCATCATCTGCGATCACTGATCACATAAGCTCGCTAACATAATCGATCTGCAACAGCTGCGATCAGCTCGAATGTAGCAGCGATGAGCAAAGTTGTATCAAGAAGAACATGATCACCGACTGCAGGAGATGCGAACATAGCTGGACTGTAGCAGCTTCGATCAGTTGGTATGCAGCAGCATCGAGCATTGCAGCAGTTGCGATCAGCTGGACTGCATGAGTGATGAGAAATATGATCATCTGGGTTGCAGGAGTTGCGAACTGAGCTGGACTGCCGCAGCTTCGATCAGCTGGTCTGCAGCAGCAACGAGCAAAGTTGAATTGCAACAGTTGCGATCAGCTGGATTGCAACAACGAAGAGAAACACTACAGCAGCTGCGGTCAGCTGGACTGCAGGAACGACAAACGAAGCTGGACTACATCAGCTTCGATCAGCTGGTCTGCAACAGTGGCGAGAAAAGTTGAATTGTAACAGCTGCGATCAGCTGGATTGCAGCAACGACGAGAAATACTGCAGCAGTTGCGGTCAGCTGGACTGCAGGAATGACGAACGGAGATGGACAAAGAAGAAACCGATCACCGGTCTACAATGAATGACGAGCAAAGTTGAATCAACAATCTGCGATTAATGGGATTGCATCAACGATTTGAAAGCAACACCGCAGAACGGTTAGATGGACTGCAGGAACGACGAATGGAGCTGGGCTGCAGCAGCTTCGATCAGCTGGTCAGCGGGAAAGACGAGCCTCACTGTAGCAACTGCGATCAGCTGGACTGCAGGAGATGCAAACATGATTACAGCAGCTGCGATCAGCTGGATTGCAGGAATACAAAAAGAGATGGACTGCAGAAGCTTTGATCAGCTGGACTGCAGCAGCTGCTGAGGGACTGGACCTAAGCAGTTCGATAAACCTAGGTGTAACAATTACAAATAAAACTAGACAACATCAGTTGCGTCCAACTGAGTGCAACCAGATCGATCGATTCCAACTCAATCGAGTACGACTTCATAAGCAAATCGACTCGCATCGCTAGTCCAACCGAGTGCAGCAGTTGCTTTTGAACTGGATCACAATAATTCAATCAACATAACTATAGCAGTTTAAAATTACTGATTGTAATAATTGCGTCAAAATATTAGGGTGTATGCTCGCCCCCTCTTAATCCTGCAACTCGTTGGAGGATTAAGAAGTTTGGGTTACCTGAAGTTTCGATTTTCAGAATCTTAATTCCGTATTGCAATTAGGTGCTATGTAACTCGCCCCAAAGTGTATGGAGTGTTACACAACTCGCCCTAAAAGAGTTATTTCAGACCATGAGGTGTTACATATCTCTCCCCTAAGTGCTACTCAGTCACATTGAAGTGATATGCAACTCGCCATCAGAAGATAGGGATTGCCATGCTGCTCAATGCTCGCACAAGGGTGCACTGCCTTGTTGCATTTTGCTCGCGCATGAGATTTTGAAGATATCTGCTATCTGGAATCCGCGCAGGGGGCCAATCCTACTATTCCAGATGCGCGCATAATTGGAATGTATGCATCTCCTCATGAGAAAATGCTCGCCACATTACATGTATCTCACTGAACAAAAGTATGCATGATCATATGAAAAGATGCAAAAATATGTAAATTGTATACTTACCATATTGAAAATGTTATCACGACTTCGTTTATGAAGTGATTAGGGTGCCCATGTCTATGTTGGTGTTTTCCAGCGACGATGACTAGAATAGTTTCCTTAGCGTCTCGTCTCGACTTAGTAAATTGACTTCTATGTGGGATCGAATGTACCAAGCTTAAGTCCAAATCGATTGAAGACAAGGTTGCCAAGAATCAGTATTTGAAGCTACGATCAGTCAGATCAGAATAATTATGCATAAAACTGATCAAGTAATTGTAAGGAAAATCAGATTGAAACAGCTTTGGGAAAAACTCGACTACAAATGATTTTCACCAACTGGACTATAGGAATTAAAAAGGATTGTGGAAGTTCGATCAACATGCTAGCAGCTGTTGTTGTGAAACTGTATCAACTGACTGTTGTAGTTTTATGGAAAAGAATTGCAGTAGTTCGATCAACTGGACTGCAGTATTGCTGAGGAACTAGACGGCAGCAGCTCGATCAACTGGATTGTGGCAGTTTCGATGGTGATTGAATGTGACCATTTATGGTGCTATCATTTTACATTTCTAGAAATTCAGTTCTCTCTGAGAATTGAAAATTTTGCCTTCACGTCGTTGGGAATTGACATACGATCTCATCGGGCCGACAACCACTCAGTTTGGATGCATGAAGAAGAAGTTATCGAGGAAACAAAATTGGTTGGTTAGCCCCATGCTCCCAACATGTTGATGATGTGATTGTACCCAAAATATATTATTCACCAATTGTAAAATTTTACCTCCATGTCTTAGGATATTGAAAAGCGATCGTAACGAGCCAAAAATCATCAAATTCGGACGTGAGACGAAGAAGATATCAACCAAACAAATTTTTAGACCAAGCCCAAGTGGGTGTACATATCCACAAGGAAATAAAAATCGGGCAGAATCATCCAAGGGCCATGGAATTAAACAGCGTCGCGTCACACCGAATCGAAGAGTAATCGTTTAATCTCCGCTCGAAATTGGGCGGAAACATCCAGCGTCGCGTCACACCGATTAATCTCCGTTTATAAATAATCGCTGACTAGTCATCCCGGTCGCCAATTAATCGCAGATAGTCATCCTGATCGCCACCTAATTGCCGATTGCCGCTCCACCGGCTCTGGCCGCCGGTTTTTTTTTTTTTTTTTAATTTGAAACCTTTCGCCACGGTTTTCACGAACAGTGATCTTTCCTCCGTACATCTGGCGACATTTTCGCAGAACTGTTGTCTTTATTTTTGTAGTTTTCGCAACGGCTGGTGGAAGTGTTGTCTTTGTTATTTGCATTTGCAACGGTTTCTTCTGTTTTTCTTCTTTTACCTTAGACTTTTATCAACGGTTCTAGGGGTCGTTGCTGTTTCTTATGGACCTTTCACCGTGGTTTTGCTACACTTTTGTGGCCCTTTCTGGAACTTCTTGAGATGTTTTTCTGGTAGGTTTTCTCTAGGGTTTTCAAGCCCCTACAGATGTAGGCAACTTGTCACCTCTGCGATCATGACAGTAGCGACTTTGTCATACGGAAAACTCGAACAGGTGGATAATGCGTTATTTGAGAAGTAATTTTTTCAACTTTGGACTTGAACATGCTTGGATCGAACATCATGACAACAATCTTGGCGATTTTTTGCATGTTGAGTCACTTGCCGGTGGCTCCTGATCATGATGTTAGATCGCACATTCGCGATCAATCGATCGATAGAATCGTAATTATTGGTCGTTCAGAGCAACGCTCGCGATCAGTTGGACTGCAGTGATTGGAAACAAAACTGGACCAAGCCATGTAGCAGATCGAACATCCAGCAACAATTTTAATGATATTTTTACGACATTTTTCACCTTGGATCGAACGTTCTTGCGGGGGTTTCACCAGTCTTAATAGTGATTTTTCTCCATGTAACGTGCATCAGATCGAACATACTTCCAACAATTTTGATGGTATTCCACTCTAACTTTTTACAGAGGACCGACCATTTTGGAAACATTTTCATCAGACTTCGTAGTGATGTAATTTCGGTTTTGCAGGTAACAGCTTTAAGAAACCTCTAACCTCGAATCCGATAGCGAGAGTTGCGATCAACTTGATCAGATTCTGCGATTACATGGTCAATAACAACTCGCGATCATCTAGATCGCACCAATTTTGAATAGATCGATCAGATCGCTTATGTTCAATCAGATCATAAGTGATGATTTTCAAGCCGTTCAAACTGCTTTTTGACGGACATGATTTGAAGCATTTTCTACAACTTTTCTCAATGGGAAAACACGATTCCTTTTCTCGTAATTCCCCTTAGTCGGTGTCAATGTTTGTACCCAAAATTACTTTCAGGCACGAAACACGATGAAATTGATTATTTGGTGTGAATTTAGGGTTAAGGGATGATTTGAAGAACAAACAACGAAATAGAGGTTTAACGTGGTTCGGCATTGTTTGCCTACATCCACGGATGAATCCCCTTGGGGAGTGATTTTGTATTGATAGAAAAATTACATTGTATATTTTCTCGCTATTCGCTCTCAACCTAAAAGATTTCTGCTCCTCCCTATTTATACAGTTTAACATCTAATTTTCAATATTCACTTAAATGGCATGAAACTGCCCATCTATGCCTCTACGATAAATTCGCATGAAACTGTTGTTTTATGGCTCCATGTTAAATTCTGCATGAAAACTCCTTTGCATGCTTCCTTGGGTAATTTCTACATGGATAATGGCTGGCAGTGTGGGTGGATGCTGGCTGGAAGGACAGGTGGATGCTGGCTGCATGGGTAGAGACTGGATGGCAGCAAAACTGGCAGCACGGCTAGAAACTGGATGGCTACGCGGCAGAGTACTTGGCTGGGAATTAGTTAGCGGCGCTGCTGGCAACAAGACTGAAAGTTGGCTAGAGATGCGACTGTCTTCGATAGTTGACCGACGGTTGACTTTGACTATTGACCGACCGTTGACTTTGATGATTGACCTTGACTGGTCGTTGACTTCGACAGTTGACCGACTTTGACCATTGACCGGTCATTAAATTTATGTAATCCTGGGTAGAATGGTGGGCTACCTCGGTTGACTGGTTAGCGGGCTTGGATGAGGATCAAAAGATGATTCAAGTATCAATTGTGCCCATTAAGTGGTATTTTTACTTATGGTACAAACAAAAATGTCAGGGAAGCCTACGGATTGAAAAATACACCTTAGAGAATAACAGTTGAGGTTCCGGTGAGATTGTCCTAACCGTATGGAAATCCAGGCTAACCTACGGAGAGGTTATTCCACCGTATACAAACACAGGGATGTAACCAGGATTGAGTTTGTGCTGTCAGTTTTGGTAGACTGACAAGCTACTGGCAGTTGAGATTTTTAAATGGGCTGGACCTTCTTCGTATTTACACTGCCCATGTTCATGTTTTGGTCGTGAAGCAGTTTTTGACGTGATTTGTTTTGGAAGCTCGACAAGTTTTGGGAACCGTGATTTAGGGGAAGGAATTACGTGTGTGGGGGGAGGGGGATAATTCAAACCCAACTGTAGCATTTCGATAGGGGATGACCTCAGTAACGCACGCACGCTTTCATTAAAACTGAAAATTTGCATGGGTGGGGTATCATTTCCGGCTCTCTTCCTCCTCTCTCCTATTGTAAATTGTCAGACTTGAACCGCCATAGATTTCATTATTTTTCTATAGATCATCCATCCCCAAGTTTATTAGCATTAGAGAATTTTTTAGTGGCAGCTCTTATTGTACTGAAGTTTTATAAGACTTCTTTGTTTTCCTTGTCTTATCTTCAAACAAAAAATTGTAACTATGCACAACTGATACCAACGTACATGATAGATCATATGCAACATGAAAAGAAGTAACAACAAGCATAAGATGTCACGAGGAAAGATAACACAGACTATGTTAAGTAGCTTATATAGTCGCCCCGTGAATCTACAACATTTTATAGGAGAAGAACACATGACTTGGTATCATTGACAAATGTAAAACGATTAAGTATCCATTCCCAGAAAAAGAGACTGCAGAATGCAACTAGAGCACTACAGAGTTTATTAGAATAAATACAGCCAGCTGCAGCATCAATAATTGCATGAGCAATTATAAGAACCAAAAATGCAGTCAATCCGAGAGCGAAAGCCGAGTTCCTTGGCTATGCAATCTCAATCTCAGAAACCTGCAGATACACCTTACACGGCTGATCCCATAAGTCAGGAAATTCAAGTACTAAGAATATTGGATAAGGATAAATATAAAAGGGTTACAAGCCTGACAATGGCACAGTCGTCCCACTGATCAAATATCAAAATAGTACTAAGAAATTTTTATTAAAAGTATCTATAAACTCACAAACCCACATTTTGGCATAAGAATCCATCGATCATAGGGTAAAATATGTTTATCGCCAGGAAGCACTAAATATTCATTTTTGGAAACAGGTTGTATACGGTTACCCAATCCACAAATTCTTCATCTGTCATCATTTTATTTTACATATTTTGATTTTTTAAGAGATTGGCAACCATCTTGTCTCTTATATAACTGATTGGATCAAGTTCTCCTACCTCAAGGATACTCTTTAAACCCAACGCCTCAACCACGACATGGAATCCAAAATTTCCGTCCTTTGCAACATCATCCATCGATAAATTAAAAAGACAAAAATGATCTGGCATGTCCTTTAATTAATGAGGGTTAAGCAAGTAATGATCTTGGTGAACTTCTTTTTTACCTAATGTTTTCGCCACTTTCACAGGAGGATATAGCATCGCAATCCTTTCCTGTAACGAAGGAAGCCTAGTTGCCTCTTTTTTTTTGGTAGCTTTGATGGATTCAAAGAACTGTCGATTACAAGAGATTCAGGATGCAGTTAATTGGATTGAAACTATAAGTGCATCCTCTCTTATTTTT
Source organism: Papaver bracteatum (assembly GCA_023529315.1). Classification (NCBI taxonomy): domain Eukaryota; kingdom Viridiplantae; phylum Streptophyta; class Magnoliopsida; order Ranunculales; family Papaveraceae; genus Papaver; species Papaver bracteatum. The sequence continues at coordinate 56,221 of JAJJWX010000487.1, read as the reverse complement.
CTTTTTTCATAAAATTGACCTAAGGTTTTGTTTTTTAGTTGCCGCTTTAAAGTGCTCGATAAATCTCTGAAAGGAGGGAACGAAATTAGTGGGGGACAATTTTAAGGGACAACTTCAATGTTTTCTTATAACCATGCTGAGTCACTTAATTCCCGCACCCCTCACCCCCACCCCACTCCCCACGTAATTCTTTCCCCCCCTAAATCACGATTCAGTTTTGGAAACCTTCTTTGAACGGGATTTGGAACACGAGAACTTCTACTCCTGGCTACCTATATAAGAGACATCTTAACCTAAATCTTAGATATGTCTCTACATCTCATAATACACTTTTGTTCTTCATTAATATTTTAGGGTTTACCCCTTTTGGGGGAAACCGGGAAACAGTGTAAACATGAGAGGCTAAACTTTATTAATTAGGATTACATCTAATGTTTATGAGAGATTATTAGATTGATTTGGGATGCATACTATATTAGTATATTGATTGTTCTATTGCTAGTATTGGGTTAGGAGATAAGTAATCGTCGAATAATTCATACACAAGTAGAAATCGCGAGACCTTGCAGAGGGATTATGTGGAGCAATTGCGAGTGAAGACAACATAAACAAGTGAACCTTGAGATAAGAGTTTAACTATTGGGATCAACCTAATTCACAAAGCCTAAAGCGTTCGATTGGATTACATCTTGAGTGAGCTACTACTTGGTGGTTCGGTTGGATAAAATCTGATATTGGAGAGCTTCTGTATCCATGGTAAAAGGAGTTTTTGGGATAGCACTGAGATATATTCTATTCTAAGTTTGGTGATATATGATTCTTACGAAAGGTAAACGAGTATACTATGCAAGTCAACGTTTGGTAACGGCGAATGACTCCTAATCATCTTTTCATCTTATTGTTTATTATTTTTATTATTCAACAAACCCCTTTTAGTATTTATTCTTGTTTTGCTAAACCAAATAACATACCAATTACATAGCTCTCCGTGGGAACGATCCTTACTACCTCTATATTACTAGTTAATTAGTGGGAAATATCTCGATTAATTTGTTGTGGTTACAACACGCATCAGTCTACATCAAATGTATGTATCACACAAATCATGTAAGATGTTACCAGGAGATTTTCACATGATCATCTTTTGTCTTTCGTCAAGAATATAAGATGAACTTGGTTAAAGAAAAATCTTACCAACACATATTTAGAGAAATATATAAGTGAGTTAAACTCAGCTCGAAATATCAAATGTGTATAATCGAAGTCTATATAGCTATACAACTTTTGTCTCAAATAGGAGATAGAGTAGATAGACTTTTGAGTGATAGATGAGTTCAACTCTCCACATACCTTTTGTTGATGAAGTTCCACAAGATCCCCTTAGTAGTTCTTCGTCTTCAATCGATGAACACCGTGAAGTCTAATTCTTAACTACACTTTCTATCCTAATTCGAGACTTAGCTATAAGTAGACTAGAAATCAAGACTTATAGTTTTTGCAACTAAACTTGACAACAAGCTTGAGATAACAACGCTTGCGAGTTAGACTGAGCAGTGCTCTAACATAAACATTCCCACAATTATTATAAATGTTGATAATGTTTTGTTGACTAGGCTTCCTTCCTCTCAAGATATTTTTGATACTCTTTAAAACAATGGAAAACTGGAGTGCTTCAGATCCTGAAGGTTTTCAAGCAGGATTCTATAAAATCCAATAGAATATAGTTGGAGAAGATGTTTGCAAGATGGTCACCAAATTCTTTGAGTCTAAACACATTCCAAATGAGATTAACACTTATATTTCTCTCATTCATAAGAAGAAGAAACCAACTTGTGCAGCAGATTATAAACCAATTGGTCTATGTAATACTTCATACAAGATTATTTCCAAAATTCTGGTAAACAGGATGAAACCCCTTATGAGCAAAATTATTTCTCCATTTTAGGATGCATATGTCTCTGACAGACTTATTAGTGACAACACTGTGATTGCATAAGAAATTATTCACTCTATGAAGAAAGAATAAAAGGTCAAACAGGTTGGTTAGCTCTTAAGCTAGACATGTCAAAAGCTTTTGATAGGTTAGAATAAAGTTTTCTCATTAAGGTACTCAGATATTTTGGGTTTGGTGAAGATTTATGCGATCTAATTTATCAATGTATCAACACTACTACTCTTTCTATTATCCTCAATGGCTCTCCATGTGGATATTTTCATCATTCAAGGGGTATAAGGCAAGGTGACTCTCTTTCACCTTATCTTTTTATTCTAGCAATGGAGTTTTTGTCTAGACAATTCATTCCAGCACAGCAAAACAACACCATAAAAGGTATTAAAGTGGCTTGTCACTCTCCAGCCATTAATCATTTGTTGTTTGCAGATGATTGCTTGATTTTTACTCAAGTAAAATTATCTTTAGTTAATCATTTACATGATATTCTGAAATATTTTAGTTCTCAATCAGGTCAGTTAATCAACTATGAAAAGTCTTCTGTGTATTTCAGTAAATATACAAATCCCTCAGTGGCTGAAACTCTAACTGATATTCTTTATGTTAAGAAAATGACATCTAAAGAAAGGCATCTTGGTTCCAACCTCATTCTTGGTCACTCTAAATAAGAGGCTTTTAAATCCATTGAAGAAAATTTGCAGAATGGATACTCAGCTTGGTCTTCAACCTCTCTTACTCAAGCAGGAAGGTATATTATGGTGAAGCATGTCCTTAACTCTATTCATCTATATCATATGGGAACTTTTGAAATTCCTTCTCAGATTATCACAAAACTTAATACCATCCTGAGGAAATTATTTTGGGGATATTCTTCAAATAGAGGTCTAAATCCTATTGGTTGGAACAAGCTGTGTAAACCCAAGGATATGGGTGGGTTGGATTTCATGGATCTGGGAATGATAAATCTTGCTTTTCTTACCAAGCTAGCATGGAGACTCTATAATGAAAAAGATGCTCTTTGGACTCAAATTATGGACAACAAATACTTCAGAAATAGTGATATCCTTCATCAAAAAATAGAAGCAAAAAACTGCTCATACACATGGAATGGAATTTCTAACCGACTTCAAATCATTCAAAAGCATTACTTCATAGAAGTTAACAATGATAATAAGACTAAGATATGGCTTGATAGATGGATTCCAGGTCTATTAGAACCTCCAGTTCCAGTTAATGAATATCATAGATTCTATCAAGATGTGGATGAACTACTGCTACCTAATTATACTAGTACCTTGAATGTTGATATCTTAAATATCCTCTTTGATCCTAATATTTCCCTTAAAATTAAAGATATATACATGGATACTTCAAAAGATGATGTTATGATCAGGATGCCAGCAAAATATGGTTGTTTTTCTGTTAAAAACACATATAAGATGCTTACTATGAGTGACATGAATACTCAAATTAATGGCAGAATAATTGATGCCTCAGTATGGAAGGGTTTGTGGCATATTGATGCTTCTCATAGAATCAATTTTTTTTATTGAAAGTCTATACATGGTATCCATTCAACAAGATCAAAACTTTCTCACTATGATTCTTCCATTGATACTCATTGTGGTTTATGTGGTGGATGTACTGAAACAATAGAACATCTCCTCTTTGATTGTGCCTACTCAAGATATGTATGTAGGGGTGTTGGCATTAACATTTATGAGGAAAAATATGGGTTTACGAGTATTTCAGAAAGGATAAAAAGCTATTTTTTTTGAAATAGAAGAATAGTTGAAACTAAACGACTTTACACTCTCATGATTGGGGCTTGGGTTCTTTGGAAGTAAAGATGTGATGCCATATTTCAGGAAGTTTCTCTTAGTCCTTCGAACTCTATGCATTAAATAAATTTTCACCTTAATTCGCGTTTTCATAGCAATAACATGCATACCCACAGTTCATCATCATTAGTAGTTTCCCGTTGGAAACCTCCAATGAAAAATACCTCTAAATTTAATGTAGATGCCTCTTTTAATCATGATATACTAACCAATGTGGTACTGGCATTGTTTTACGAAACTTTACAGGTAGATGTGAGGGAATCAAAGAACAATACTCAGATGGAGTTTTGAGACTATAAACGGGTGAATGCATGGTGATTTGTGAAGCTTTGATATGGGCAAAGAAACTGCAGCTAAAGAAGATTCACATAGAAGCATATGCTAAGCTGGTGATCCAATCAATGAAAGATAATACACTTCTAATTCAATGGGAGAACAGAAATATTCTCAAGGAAATTAAAAACCTAAGCTTAAGTTTTGATTATTGCAAGTTTTCTTATGTTAGTAGAGATGAAAACCAAGTGGCTGATGTTGTATCTCACTATGTTAGAGAAACAACCATCACTCCACATTGTCTTAATAACTTTCCAGTTTATATATGTAGTCTCTTATTAAGAGACCAAAAACAATTGGCTACATAATCAATAAATTTCTTCTTATAAAAAGAAAAAAATATTTCTTCCTTCTTAAGTGAACTGGAATATCCTTTATCACCGAACAATCAATTATGTTTGGAAGTTTCAGTTCATTTTGGTTTACTTATTTTTGAACAATTCAAAATGCTGATATTGTTATTTGTATATATAAAGTTCTCATTTAAGAATTAATACAAAGTTTTAACTTAAGAAGTGTAAATTCAAAGATATTTATAAATGTTAGCACAAAAATTGTTGTCATGGTGTTGTCTTAGTGGCTATGTTGATTGAGGGTGTTTGGTATGCTACTAATTGTTGCATCAAGGTTATAATCCATTGCTTCTAACGAATTTAACCTGTAAACTATATACTTGGATATGGAACTAAATGTATAACCCAAAAGTATATGATGCCCCAATAGCAGTATTGTAATCACACAATTTTCCTCCATTTTTTGGGCTTGTTGCAAAAGATTTATAGTGAGAGCTGATTGATGTCAGAAAAAGAAATAAATTAAGAAAGGTAGCCGTCTAGTCTCTCTGTAGTTTTTGGTTCATCAGCTTACAATGGTAAAGATGAAACCCCCTGGACTATATACACCTTACCTAAATTATTCTGTGTAATTGGATTTATTAGCCCAAGCAGACGGATTTAGTTAGTGACTTCTTCTATCCATTTTTCACTTTCAATTTTGAAAAAAAAAGTGGAATTGTTAGTATTTTGTCCTGGACTTCCAGTGGAGAAGTTGGTGTCATGAATTATGATGTCTTTTATTTTAGCCAAAGAGCAAAGGAGAATATTTCAGTAAGTCTTAATCTCAATCAAATCTGGCTTGGATGTTTAAGTTCTTTTTATAATGTTCCTCTTGGTTTATTCTTCGGCCTAAATTCTTTTTTTCTTGTTTCAAAATTGTTGTTTAATGATCTCCAGTTCTTGATGGAAAATGATGTTTAGGTCCACTTTTGGGTTATAAGATGAGAATAAAAATGGAAAAATAGATCAATCATTTTAAATTGAATAATTTCCTTTTTAAGATACCAAAGTCATCGAAATCGATGGTTGATTTTTTTTTTTTTTTTTTTGTATGTCCAGATGGATGATACATAAGCAAGTTGTTTACAAAGGCTATCTAAGAACGATGTGGTTTAAAAATCATTTTCGTTGTACGGAAACACAACGTATCCTAGTTTGGGTTAATTTCCTTGTAAGATGGATTGGAAAAAATATTGACCAAGGTTTACCTAGTTGAGATGTTTTCTTATTTAAAGGAGACTAGTACTAGGGAATCAAGTTTGTGATTCCTATATAAGTATGTCTAGTTTATGAGTTTAACTATGGAATTCTCAATGAAGTTGTGAGGGATTTCATCCTACCTCTTAGGGTGGTTTATCTTGTGAGAGTTTAGATGGCGAGACTAGAGAGACAAGGTGTCTAACATACAATTGTAATTGTTCTTGGGAGATTCTTATTATTATGGAGGAGGCATTGTTATAAGTATTGAAATGAGTGGATGAGAATGGTTTGATTATATTACACAGAAAGTGAAACATGTACAAGCCTTTATAGAGAAGGACAGACAGGCAGTGCTAGCTGTCATAGTTAACAGAAGTACAAGAAATGTACGGATATAAACATAATTGTTAACTATTAACAGAAGAACTAACAACACACACTATAAGTATAGTAGCAGACACTAAATAGAGTTTTACTCTTGTACTATCCCCCCTCAAACTAAAGTGATTGCACTTTTAGTTTATCACGCAAAAACTCAAATCGAGCTGCTGAAAGGCCTTTGGTGAAGACATATGCAACTAGAGCATCTGTAGAGACATAGTGAAGGAACAAACTTTGTATTGAATTAATTCACGAATGAAGTGAAAATCAATAGCAACATGTTTTATTCTGCCATGAAGAGTTGGATTAGAAGCAACAGAGGTAGAACTTTTGTTATCACGACCCAGTTTAGTAGATGAAGACACAAACACATTAATATCTTTAAGATTTTGACACACAACACCTCAGTTGCAGTGTATGCTAAAGAGCGATACTCAGCTTTTGTAGAACTTCTAGCAACTGTTGGTTGCTTCTTAGATGACCAGGAAACAAGATTAGGACCAAAAAACACACAAAATCCACTTGTAGATCTCCTATCATCTGGATTTCCTGCTCAATCTGAGTATAAAAAAGAAGACATAACTTGCATTCCTTGCTGAAGAATGATTCCATAATCTGTAGAACTCTTTAAGTACCTCAAAATTCTTTTAGCATCTATTAAATGAACATCAGTTGGTTTGCTCATGTGTTGACAAACTTGGTTAACAATATAGCTAACATCAGGTCTTGTCCATGTGACATACTAAAGAGCACCAACTAATGATCTATAATCTGTAGCATCTGACAAGAGTTGACCATCAAACTTACTCATTTTTGAATCTTCAATAGCTGGTGTGTTACATGATTTGGCATCCAGTATGTTGGTTTTCTTGAGTAAATCTAAAATGTACTTAGTTTGAGGGAGATGCGTTGCATTGGCATTTCTTTTTATGTCCAATCCTAAGAAGTAGTGAGTAAAGCCTAAATATTTGACTGGAAAAGAAATAGATAGTTGAGAAAAGACCTGATTACAAGCTTGCAAAGAAGAAACAGTAATAAGTATATCATCCACATAGATGATAATGATGATAATAAGAGACCCTTGTTTGAAAGTAAATAATGAAGTATCGGCTAAAGATGTCTCAAACCCCAAAGCAAGAAGTGACTCCATGAGCTTCTCAGACCAAGCTCTAGGAGCTTGTTTAAGACCATAGATAGACCATGAGCTTCTCAGACCAAGCTCTAGGAGCTTGTTTAAGACCATAGATAGATTTGTATAATATGCAAACATAATGAGGCTTCTCTGGATCTTCAAATCCTGGTGGTTGAGTCATAAAAATAGTCTCTTTAAGATCACCATGAAGAAATGCATTTCTAATGTCAAGTTTTTTAACAAGCCAGTTGTGATGCACAACAAGAGATAAAATAATTCTGATTGTTGCTGGCTTTGCAACATGACTGAAAGTCTCTTGATAATCTATTTCTTCTTGTTGAACATATCCCTTTGCCACTAATCTGGATTTGAATCTATCAATGGTTCCATATGGATTATAGGGAATGACCCGTGCCGGTTCACACTGTTCTAAGCTGTGGCATTAAACAATTTTTATGAGTCTGACTTCTTCTTTATGTTTTGTTTAGGCCGAAAAAGAATGAATTTTGTGTTTTGAAGAGAGATTAAGGTTATCATATCCGTTAAAATTTCTTCTTTTACAATTTTTTTTGTATACTGATTTTAATCATTAGAGGTCTTGGATTTACATTGAAGCTCGAAACTGATACCGAATAAGTTTGGATTTATTAACATTTTCCTGTGTATCTGGGAACAACTATTGGATATCCACACTGAAACGGCACGGGCTATTTCACAGGGTGATCATCTTTAATTTTCGAATTAGTAGCCTCCTATTTTGTAATACCAAAAAGTTAATCCTCAATTACTCCAAGAACTAAAAGAAAGATGCATGCTTAAATTGATAAACATTTCGCTCCTAAATTTTTAAATTTCTTGGTTTACTACAAATTATTTAATGATCCCTCATGGTCGTAAAATAGATGACCATCAACAGTCAATATTTATGTTTCACGATCACAATTAAAATATCGAAAATGATTAACGTGTCATTTTCTCGTTCCCGTGAAGTTAATAAGTTACCCCCACCACCGAGATTTAAGGTGATGCAGTTTACCGTCGGATCCACCGGGTTGTGACTGATGGTATTTTTTGATTCATTAACGCAATAGACTAATGAGTACAATGGTAAATCCTGGATTTCAAATTCCTTATCTTTTCCTTTTTCGGGATTGATGAATATGCATTACTAAGGGAATTTTTGTGAATTGGATTTTGAACTCCTCTAATTGGATGAGTTACTTCATCAAATCATATAAGATCTCAAGGTCGATGTAGCTATCCAATTTATAAAACAAATTGGTGCCACTTTCGTAAAGGTGTGGATATCGCTTAGGCCTTGGAGATTTTAGAAAAGAAACTCGTGGGATTGGGAATGAGATTTTTAAAATGTTTATCCTTTTGAAACACGAATTTTTTGGGGCCCCAAAAAATAATTAGGGGCCCCTAGCTACATGACAAAAAATGTCATGAAATAATAAAAATGGGTTACCCCTTATACCTATTTTATAAAAATGGCTAAACTACCCTAATGATTAGTGTTAATTGTGTTGATTAATTTTAATTGTGTTTAGGGTGATTAAAATCTGATTTATGGATAACATTTGGATAAAAGGAAAATTTTGTTTTTGTTGTGTGGAGAAGAAGGAGGTGAGTTTTTTTTTTGGAAAACTTAGGGTTTTTTGGAATGGGTGATTCTAGTGTAGGAAGTGATGTTGGTGATGGTTTAAACAACATACATGATTGTGTTGATAGTGAGATTGTATCAACTAATCCTATGGATTGGATGTTTGATGAAGAAATGTTAATAGAGGAAGCTTTGATAAATGGTGAAAATGAAGATCCTATTGCTCAAAATGAAGGAACTAATCCTCAAAATGAAGAACCCTGAGCTCAAAACAATCAGGTAAACTTCCCATGCTCTTAAAATTGCATGAATGGTGCTCCAAGTGGTCGATTCATGGCCACCATTGAAGTACTCAGAGTGAGGGTCGTTAAATCGATAGTATAAAAAATTCACGGCCCTAAAGAGTCGGCCGTTATTTGGCCCCAAAATAACAACTCCTATATGGTGATTTTAAAGGTTGTGAAAAATCGTCATAATAGAGATTTCTAAAGTTGACGACTCTAGCTATTATGTCCTTGCGAGTCGTTTACTGAATATTTTTCGTACCGGACGACTTTTACAATTTTTACCCTCTATAGCATATACTCTTAGGGTCGTTATTTATGTTTACCTTTTATTGACGACTCTAATTTGTTATTGGAGTCGTTATTTGGTATATCTCTAAATACTGACGACACTATTTTTTAAATTTATGATTTGATAGAAATATTTCATTGAATCGTAAGAAGCTTACATCTTGCATAGCGTTGCATAGAAGGAAATGAAATACAATAGATAATAACGGTTCACTTAAACTATTAACCATAGATGCTGTAATTATAGGTAGTGTCGTGCAAGATGAGGTAGCAATGGTCGAACTCAAACTTGTTCTCACGAAGCACCTCATAACGCTTATACGCCTTCCCCAACTGAAAACACAAGACAAAAAACTTAGTTAGTATTGTTCAAATCTTTTATAAGTTTTACCTCTTGTTTAAACACTTACTCTTATATCACCCAACATATTAGGCATAGCTTCCCTTACGACATAAATTTCTCTTTTGAAAGCATCACATTCTAATTTTATCTCCTGGAACCGTTGTTTGACTTGTTTCAAAGACCTTGAGTTGAGATTTCCGTCCAACGCCACAAAAACAATGAATACACGGTTCCACCAACCATCCGATGTTTCATCAATGCCTTTGTCTTGACTTTCATAGTGGGTTGTGACTGTTAACCAAGCTCTCACAATTGCGCAATTCTCTTCGGAAGTGTAGGGAGTAGCCATGATGTTGGTAATTATGGTTTTGGGTTTGCTCTTGGATGATAATGAAATGAGAAGGAAAATATTGATAATTACGGTTTTGGTAAGGAGAAGCGGTGAGATATGGGTCTCTATTTATAGAATTGAAAGACCCAACCGCCTCAACCATATTTGGTGGAGTTCAATTCTCCAATAAATGCAAAAAAAAATATTTAGTCGTTAATATAGTACGTTTATAACCAAACGACCGTAAACAATTTTTCATCAATTGGAAAGAGTCGTTATTATATAACCGACGACTCTAGAAGAAAAGCGAGCAGAATGGTGTACATAGGTTTCTCAAGAGTCGTTAGTTTACATTGATGGTCGTTAAAAATTCTTAAAGTGTCGGTAATTTTACAGTATACAATTTGCCGACCCTTAAGTGAGACAGTCGTGCATGGTCAATCTGCTACCCTAAATGGCTAAATGTAAACTGAATTACTATAATGTCAGTTTGAACAGTCGTCAATCTGCTAAAGAATAGTTGACGACTCATTTAAGGTGTCGTTGATCTGCAAAATTAAGAATGACGACTTTAAAGGTCGAAACTATACTAATTTTGGAACATTCGTCTTTTTTACCTTTAATATATTAACGACCCTTTAATGATGATTTTGTGTTTTGTTTTTTTAGTTGGTTGTGCAACAAATTTCCCAGCCAGAACCCATATCTGCGATGGGTCCGGATACCTCCCAACACTATGTAACTGATTTGGTATCTATCCCTTAACCGAATACATCGAGTGTATATATTCAAATAATTTTATTAGTGATCTTATGGTTGTTAATTTTTTTTTCTCTTTGTATACATGGGGTACCAAGGATGACATCAAGGAATGGGTTATATCCAAGGAAAAAGAGAAGATGTATGTGGTTGTTCAAAGTAAACACGTCGATTTTAAGAAAATGGAAATGGTATGTGAGCGATCGGGTAAGAAGGGAGAAAGTCACAAAGGTAAGAACTACAAGTATGAGAAGAAGACAACTAGGGTCTACAAAACCTCGTCGAAGAAGTGTGAATGCCCGTTCCGGATTGTTTTCAAAAGACATCATGAAACTGATCCATGGAGATTGTATAATATTCCGGAGGGTCGTCACAACCATATTCCACCCACAAGTTTATATGGACACCCTGCATATGCACGGTTGAAACCACATCAGATGGACAAGGTTAGGCAGATGAAGGGATTTAGACCTCTTAAGATCTTAAATGCGATAAGGGCGGAAGATAAGGATAACTTGTCTACCATTTCCACAATCAACGCTGCCAAAGCAATGCTTAAAAAAACCTAATGGAATGGAACATTGATTATGCAACAATCAGAGTGGTTAGCAGAAAAACTGAACTACGCAATGCAAACTAAGGTGGGTCCGGATGAGAAAGTGACTCATATTTTCTCGCACACCCAAGGATGGTGGACTTGGCTCAGTGTTTTTACCAGGTCCTTTTCATAGATTTCACCTACAAGACAAACAGGTATAACATGCCGATGTTGAACGTGGTCAGTCATACCTCGGATAAACAGTCATTCACTGTTGCATTGTGCTTTATGGAAAAAAAAAGAAATACCGGACTATGTTTTGGCGTTGGAAAAAGTGAGATTGATTTACCGTGGAGAAGAGACTTCGCATGTTATATTCATGGATATGGATTTTGCAATTATGAATGCCATTCGTCAAGTTTTTCCACTTGCTCAACATTTTCTTTGTACGTGGAACATCCAAACCAATATTTTTTCTAATTGCAAGACTCAAATCCAAAAGATCCATTCTAAGAAGGGTGTTCAACTTTATAAGGAGGAAGGTGATCGTCTAAGTAAACTTTCCAAAGAAGAGTGTGCAAAATAGAAAAAGAAGGAAAAATAAAAATACGATGAAGAGGGGGATATATGGAAAGATTTTTGCAAAGATTGGGAAAATTTGGCTCATTCGAAAACCGAGGTTAAGTATTATGCCAATTTGCAAAAGTTTATTGATGATTGGAGCACGGATTATCAAAAGGTTGTCGAGTATTGCCTAAATACATGGTTGAATCCTTGGAAGGAGAAGTTCGTTTATGCATGGACCAATAGATACACGAACTTTAAAAATGAGTCTACAAGTCTTACAGAGCAGTCTCACGGACGTTTGAAAAATATTCTGGAACAGAATACTAGTGGGGTAGTTACAGTACAAGAAGCTATTCATGAACACGCATAGAATGACCTAAGAAAAATAGTGAAGCAGATGGAGATAAGTAAAGACAGTTTTATGATACAATATATTAAAAATAAAGATTTGTTACGGGGGGTAGCACAACAAGTATCATGGTGGGAAATAACCCATGTGATGGAAGAACTTCTGAAGTTTAGAGCTAATGCCGCCGCCGGAAAGGTGATGAAGTGTAATTGTACAACCGATATTTGGCTCGGCCTCCCTTGTAGACATAAACTTGGTGGGTACAAAGAGATCATTCCTATTGAAGATATCGATCCATTCTGGCAGCTACTTTCATTCATCCCAAATCCCACGGGTTTAGACGATCAAGAATTTGGAGACTTGGAGATTGGAAAGTACATCACCGAAAGATACCGAAAAATAAATTGTGCAGGAAGACAAATTATGGTATCTAACCTGTGGCCAGCGGCCCGTAAGAGTTTGGGGGTAGAAGAAGAGCCAATCAAACAAAAACCACCGGGAAGACCAAAAACTAAAAAGTCATTTAGAGAAACTTTTAATGATGCCAAGGGTTGCGAAAGGGACCCGTCATGTCATGATCATGTCCGGGCGGAATTTGAGGAGTACGAAAGGTCTTTCATTCCTAATAAACGAGGTCGGTCAAAAAACAAAGAAAACGAAGACAAGGATATTTTTGAGCATGCGGTCGGTACCCAGCAAAGTCAAACTAGTGGTATGGTGACGATAAGAGGAATAAAGGGTAATCCAAAGACACCAAGGGATTCCCAAGGTAGACCACATCGTGTTGCTTACACTTTGACCAAAGAGTATACCGAACAACTTCCTTCCGTCATCTTAGATCACCTTATATCCACCGACGACGTTGATGGGGATGGAAATTGTGGTTACCATGTTGCCACCGAACAATTAGGGTATTTCGACGAGGCTGACGGACTTAAGGTCACCCAAATAGAATATGCAAGAACAAAAATGGCAGCAACACTTGTCGGGGACAAGCAACTCTATTTAACCATGATCATTCAAGGAGATTCAAAAGAGAAAGAATTGATGTTCAAAGATTTGGTTTCTAACGTGAAATGGAGGAAGGGGTCCAAGAAGGCCGGTTTTAAGTTTTGGATGCGAATGCCTTTTGGTGGTCAACTTTTAGCGGACACATTCACTTGTGTTGTGATTGTATTCAGCAAAGGCTTCCCCGGAGGCTCTTGTATGTACGTACCATCAAGAACTAATTGCGAGACGACGATAAAGAATAGAAGAATTGTGATGGCACATGTCAACAATAACCATTACATAGGTTTGAATATTTCCGAACATTGTCCTCTACCACCGGTGGCCTATGGTGATTGGGGAGACTACACCAAGGAGTGGACAAACCAATACGAGTATGGAATGAACAGCTGGAATGCTTTGGAAGGAACACGAAGTACAATGCCTGAACACGTGTGTGAGTAAATGTGGAAGGAGTTGTATTTTTTTTGGAAGTACAATGTATGAATAGTTTGATGTTTGTATTATCAGGAATCCTTAACGAATACATTGTGTTTTATGTTGTGCTATTATTTATTTTTTTCTAAATAGGCTTGTTTACATTTAAGAATTTAATCTACCGATTCTAAAATTAACAAAAAAAAGTCGTTAGGAGGTTATTCATAAATATGAACGGCTCTTACAGTCCAAATTTAAAGATCTCCTGAATTTTTTGGAACTTCAAATTCGTTATTTTTAAACAAACGACTCGAGGCATAGACTGTTGAGGTCGTTAAGATTACATTATGGTACTAACGATTCCGTTACACCAAAATTTGAACTCTCATGGATGTTTTGGAACTTCAGAGTCGTTACTTATAAACAAACGATTCAACGCATAGACTATTGAGGTCGTTAAGATTACATTAATAAACTACCGATTCTGCTACACCATAATTTGAACTCTCCTGGATATTTCGGAACTTAAAGTCGTTAGTATCAAATTTATAAGCAAACGACTCCATACATGTACCTTCAACAACTCTTTTTGGATATACTATTTCCCAAAGAAATAGCCGTTGGACTATTTTCTATATAAACATTCGATCATTAACTGTTTAATAGAACCAAAAACAATCAAAGTATATAATTTTTGCAATGGGTAGTTCGTCTTTAACTACCAATTCAATTGAAATCATACTTAGAAGATGCAAGCGACCAACCAAATCAATATTGATAATGGAGGAAGAGATACGCAAAAGAAGCATGCGATCTACTAAAAAACGATACACTTTCACGCCGTATCCTATGAAGGAAGAAGAAGAGATGCGTGAGTCCAAAAAACGAGTCGAAAAACAATCCCATCTCCGAGAAGTATTCAACCAAGTAGAGGAAGAGACCGAGTGGGTAAAAAATTATTACATCGTCAAAGATCTTCCCGAAGAACATCAAGATGAGAGTATATTTTGGACTCAAGTTGGTTGGATTCCTTTCGCTAACTACAACAAGAAACTACGCTATGATTATCTACCGTCCCACATTCATGATCGAACGGTTCACGTTATAATATTGTGCACCAACTATAACGAGTTTCTGTCGAGGAACAAAGGGGATAGGCGTGCGGCCCAGGTTGCATATATAAAATTGAGAGGAGAGGAGTTTTATCACATAGAAGCCGCAATGGTAGTTGCCTCTCGCACAAGGAAACAAAATAACATGTAATGAGATGGAATTTATTTATTTAATAGGTTGATGTAAGTTATTTCCTTAATCGGTAAAATGTCCAAGAAAATGTCCATTTTGGTGCCAACTTTTAAGTTTGTAAAAGGGCTCGGCAATATGAAAAAACTTATACTTACTTAATTTATTTTTTATTTGCCGACCCTTAATAAATATTGGACGACTTAAATTTTAAATCAACGACCCTGAACCATTTTTTTATTATTCATTGACGACCATTAAAAAATTTGATACAGAGGAGCAAAATAGTTATTCAAATAAGTCGTTCATTTTTTAATGGGTCGTCCGGTTGGAGTCGTTTCTTGGTAATATAAACATTAACGATCCTTTAAGAAATTCATACAGAGAGGGGGTTTGTTCTAGTGGTGAGTCGTTGGTCTGCAAAAACATATTCGGACGGCTCTAACACTCGTTTTACAAGTCATTGGTCTGCAAAATAGTTGTTGCCGACTCAAACAACAGGTTCACAATTTTCCAAGATTTCCAAATCATTTTAACATACATATAAGCATATAACATGCTAAATTGTTTGGAAACCCAAATAACACATATACCGATAGTACTAACTGCTGAAAATATTTGTATCTAAAGACATAAGTTCTAAATGTTCTAAATTGTTTGGAAACCCAAAGACTTAAGTTAAAGTCAACAATATTAAAAGACATAAGTTCTAGATGTTAAAACCATACACTTTAAAACATCTCCTCAGCCACTACTACCACCTCGAACTCTACGTACACCTCTCCCTCGATGTCCACCTCTTCGACTTCCATGACTTGATGATGTCCGACTTTTCTTTGAAGGACCCTGTCCATGACTTCCCCTTGGAGAATCAGCTTCTTCTTCACGATCCTGATCATCACCATCTTCGTTTCCTTGCCCCTTTTGTGCTCGTTCTTGTCTTAGTTGGCTAGCTGTTCTCCTTATCCTCTTACATTGCTTTGCTAGATCATCAAACATTTTCTTTGCTTGTGGATTTTCAATGTGTTGGCAGCACTCAGCGTACTTACGACTTTCCTCAGGTTCGATCACTTCTCCTTTGTCGGCTTTACAACAAAATGACTTCATAAAAATCTTCATCTGTTCCCTCTATTTGCATTCAAATACCAAATAAGATTAACATAATTAAAATTGTTTGAAAATGATTAACACAATTCGAAAAATAAGTACTTACCACAAGCTTAAGAATGGTAGAGTTAGGTCTAATGTCGGATGTAAAAGCAGAGGAAGATGCTTTGTTGCTCCTCCTACCCGTACTCTGATCAATCCTTATCACCCGACCATGAGAGAAGAGTTCGTACCATGGAATGTAATCATTAGTTACCTCGTGACCTTCATCAACAAGATCCCAAAAAGAGATGTCTACCTTACTGGTACCTAGATTCCTATCATTCCAATGTTCAGTCTTAGGCTCTGGTACATAAACAACATCAAACGCCTTTCCGTCCGCCTTGCATTTAGACAAATTATGTTTGAATGGTGGTTCATAATCCTGATTGGGTGAATCTTGAATATACCCAAGCTGACACATTACTCTAATAGGGTTGTACATTGAATATCCATAAGGGTAAAACAATAGGCCATGGTAATAAACGAGATCTTGGATTCCTCCTACTCTATCTTTCTTGTACGGATCAAAGTTTACCTCTTTGGCTGTCATGTTGTGCAATTTCTGGCGCATGGCTAACAACTTAAACTTCTGCGCTTCCTCCTTATCCTGACTCCCAATGTACTTGTATCGGGTTCCTCTTGGTTTTGTATTGTCCCATGTTGGCTCGAATTTGACGTCTTCATCGTCTTTAATCAATGAAGGGAAATGCTCGTAAATCCACACCTAAAACAACATAATTGATTTAGTATAATGTAACAAATGTTATAAAGAACAAATAAATTTGATATCTCAAATTTCCAAATTACCTAAAGTAAAGCCAAATTCCCGTTCATTTGAGAAGTTCGTTCCCGGGATGCCTTTGCTAGCTCAGCGTTCAATTGTGCTATTATAGCAGTCCCCCAAGAGTACCTACTCACTTGCTCCAAAGGGTCCAAAAGTTGAAGAAGGTTGACGCTTACTCTATTTCCTTTGCTATCAGGAAATATAACTGAACCAAGGACATATAACAAGTATGCAGCTGCCGTCGCACGAACTTCCATATCAGATAGTTTTTTATTGTTTCCGTCTCTCTCAAGTGACCCAGCATACATCTTTCTAATATCTTTCAGTTTAAACTCTCTCTTTGGGTACTTTTTTCCCATGACTAAAAGCCCAAACGTTGTATCTTTATCCCAGCCAAATAACTTCTCCGTCAATGCGTATATTTTATCCCACTCTAGGTTTTTCTTGAACTTGTCACCTGTAGATTTTCCTTCAACCTGCAAACCTAAAATATTTTCTGCATCTTCGGGAATCAATGCCATCTCGCCAAAAGGGAATTGGAATGTATCGACTTCACCATAATACCTCTCACAAAAACATGAAACTGCAGACTTGTCATATGCAATCACTGAGTTTTCAACCGCATCGTACAAACCTGAGTTTTCAACAATGTGTCTCACTCTTGCACATTCACCTTCTAGCGGTCATTTTTTCATTTTTTCATAAGAAGATTGGTGTCTAAAAAGACGGGTGGCATTCTTATGATCCTACAACATACAAACAAATATAAATTAAACTTAAGAAATTGAATATCAACATATCATATGAAAAGCAAAGTGGAGATGTTACAATTGTCTCGTTGATGGTATGGGCCCACGAGCTATCATATCCAAATAGAACTTTCCCGCCGTCTTTAGGTTCACCTCTGGCTTTCCCATTGCTAAGACTAGTGAGCTGAAAACGCTTGGGTGGAATGTGTCGCCCACTGGGTGTGATTTGGAATTTCTTCTTCGGCTGTGGCTGTGCGGCGCCGCATCCTCTTGAACCTCCTGGATCTCCTCCTCCTCCTCCTCATCACCACTACCACCGTCATTTCTTTCATTACCATTACCATTTACATCATCCTCATCCCCATTTTCATCACCACTACCACCACCATTTCCATCATTACCATCTTCTTCCTCCTCATTACCTTCATCCTCCTCTTCCTCAATCTCTGGCTCCTCATTACCAAGATTACCACCATAACCACCCTTTCCATCATTACCATCATCATCATCATCATCATCATAAGTAGCATATTCACTACCTAAAGGAATTTCTTCATGTTCCGCGACTTCCTCTTCATCGCTTCCAATTGCAGATACAACAGGAGAGGATAAAGCCGACAATTCAGATGATTCAACACATGGCTCTCTGGGTTCGTGGATAATTAAGGCTACCTCCTTCTGTGTTTTTCCTCGTAATACACCGGCATTTAAGTATTTCCCATGGCGGGGGGGTTTGGAGGGAGGAGTTACCATGGGAAGCTTATCCTTCCTATATTATCCCATACACAACAAATATTTCAAAGGCTCGTCAACATTTTATTTAAAAAAAAACGATTTTAAAATCCACATGCCGATTCAAGGATTTTTGACTGCCGATTCACATTTTCCAGTTGCCGATTCTACTACTTTTGTTGCCGATTCAAGATTTTTTCTTAACGATTCTTTAAATATTAGGGATAGAGCGATGGTTTGGCATTTATCAGAATCGTTCATATTTATATTTTATGATTACCGACTCCTATGGTTATCATACATCCAAACTAGAGACGTTTACACCTATTGGTCATGGCTACCGATTTTTTATGAACTGAACGTGAATATCAAAAATCGTTAAGAAACATTAATATCTTAACGATTCAAACCTATAAACAACAGGGATCGTTTACTCCCAAACACTAATGGTTAACGATTTCTAAAAAAATTAACATGCATAATAAAAATCGTTCGGGATCAAACATCGTGATTAACGACAGGATTTCTGATAGTCCCACTTTTCCGATTAAAAACATAATTTTTCGGTGCAACATCAAAATAAACACAAACCCAATTTAGAGTTTGGGATTTTAGTCGACATATCGTCTTATTCGAGCCATTTCCTTCTCCGGCTTATTTGAATTATCCGGCTGATTTGATTTATTCCGGAGTCTTGAATACTCCTTCGCTGCATTAACTGCATCCACGAGATTAGTGATTTGATGTGCCTTTCTAGCGGTCTGCTTTGTACGAGCCATGTTTGTAGAAGAAGTTAATCGTCGATTACGCGATGAATCGGAAAAAAAAAATCTCCGGTCGTTAATGGAGGAGATGGAAGACCAAAGAGGAGAGGGGAGGACGAGGAGAAGAAGAGTTTTGGTTGAAAACAAAATGGGGGCCTCTTCTTAACACTTAATAGGATTTTAGGGTTATATTTTAGGGAAGGGTAAAATTGGTTTTTCATCCGGTTTTGAAAGTCCCTTATAATTTTTAGGGTGTGTATAAATTGGATGAGGCCCCTAATTATTTTTTGGGGCCCCCAAAAAATTCGTGTTTTGAAAGTGTGCATTGATTTTCTTCTTACTGTATTTGGTCCTCGTGAACTTTCAGATGGCTTTAGGAATTCAAACCAATTACACTGTATAATTCATACATTTCCGGACAAAAATACCATGGCTGCTAATGGGGGTACTATTTTGATTACGGGTGTACACCTAAAGCAATTAGTCATTGTAACTTTAAAATGCTACTTGAGGAGACGCGATGAGATCATCTATTAATAGGTCAATGATTTCTTATAGTTTTTTTTTTTTTTTTTTTTGATAACCTCATCTTTCCAAAAATTAATATAGCTCTCAAAAATGGCAATAAAGAAATAAAATGATTCGATATTTACAATTTCTAGCCGTATGGAGTCCAGACCACTTCTTTTCTATGATACATATCTCTGAACAAATGGAAATCAAGACTTCCAACCACCTCGTTTCGGCTGGATTATCTGATCTTACAAACAACACACAGAAGAAGTTCGTCTTTCATCTTGGTATGAAAATGTGGGTATCATCTTGGTATAAAAATGTGGGTAACTCCGTATTCGTTAAAAAGTGGAAAACAACAACATTAAAACTTCGATATCATTTTTGCACCAACCTTGCCAAAGAAACAAAAAAAAAAAAATTGCCAAAGAAAGAAACAAAATAAAGATGTATGAGACACATCTTTTTACTTCAGGAAAACCAAATAAATATTCATATAATTAACGCATTTCAGGTACATCTCATAAATTGAATCGTGCTATCAATGGATCTAACTAATGAGTTGTTTATCAAATTATATACTATAGCTAAGTAAGCTGTTTAGTTGAGCATAACGTCATAAGCTCATTGCAGATTATTTCCATAAGGTATCTTGTGCTAGAAATAGTAATTGATAGTATGACTGTTAAACATGTATGTAGTTCAAACGTGTAAATGAATTCCAAAACATGGTATAAATCACATTCAAGGTTTAATATTTACCGCAAGCCTGACAGCTCAAGGCCGTATATGGTGATTATTCTTTCTGCCATGTCTCTACATCAGCAGCTACCTCCCAAGCTTCACCAACCCCGGCAGTACTTGCGTTTTGATAGAAACACCTCCACAAATATTCTCCTTCTTTAACATCTGTATTTGTCTCCAACACTCTCGAATACACTGCACATAGAACATCTTTGTAAAATACAATTCATATACAAAAATAACGTTACCTATGCCAAAAAGAAAATTGAAATCAAAGGCTCATTTGGGACCATTTCCAAGAGTTCCCCATCTAACTCACCTTTAAGACATCATAATTGATTTCAACACATTCCACTTTTCTTCTTTGTATTAAAATTTAAGGAGATAAAAGTTAATCGAAAATAAAATATAAATCATATCACTTATCAAAATGATTAAATTCTTTAAAATAATGATTATTCTCATCCCCTATCTATTAATTCTAAATCATCACTCAAAAACGACAATAAGGACAAAAGTTAAGATGTTTTATCTGGTCATCAAGTTTACACTCTTATACTCAAAGTGTAATCACCAAAATGAGCATAACTGGTCCCAACAAATGCATTGTGGCTACTAATTAGACGGCCCACAGCTTGCTATCAAGGAGATTTGTGCCAATATTAATTCATACATTGGGGGAGATTTGATAGTGTATTGCTGACGGGTAAACACCCGGTGGGAAAGCCAGAAATATCGACCATTCGTGAGTGGATTATGCTCAAACAATTATAGATTATGTTTGCTAAACTCTACAGTCTACAGAAATGCTATCTCCGAACGAATGATATATACTACTTCCAATCTATAAAAGATATAAAAAAAAATGTGAGGTATATGCTACATTGATTCAATCGAAACCAAAAGGGAGAACATATGTTACTCCTTGATTACTCATTAAAAGGGACGTATGAACATTTTAAGCTTAGGATAAGATGGATAAAATGTTTAACAGAATATTATTGAAGTAGATCTTGTGTTACCTTGGTAATGAATCGAGAACTCGTGCTCTACACTTGTGGCAGAAAACTTAAATTGCTCTTCCACCACTTTAGGAATTAGCCTTTTCCTTAATGGATGTATGACCTGTGTACAATTTGATCAGTTTCCCCCTTGGAGTATCGGTGCATCCTTAAATACAGGTTAATGATCCCCCTATACCCTTTTGATTCTCGTTGCCCTGCTTGTATTACAGGCTGCCTAGACGCATATGGGGAACATGCTGTTCACTTTGTAAGGTGGATCCTGGTTTCAAATATAGACATGATCATGTGAGAGATATCTTATATGATGTATTATGGAGGGTCAATATTTCGGCAAAGAAAGAGGCGTCGGTCAACTTTTTGACGGATCCTCTTGAAGGCGAGATCAACACTCGGAGCCGGCGGATGTTCTTATTTTTGGGTGGGCCAACGGAAAACATACGTGTGTTGATCTTCTTGGGTTTTCTCCATTAGTAGGCATCGGGCAAGGCTCTTTCACGATTGGACAAGCGGCTTTGAAAGTGCCTTGGGTAAGATAACGAAGCATGAAAAGGCTTGTATTGATAATGGACATGCTTTTATTCCCTTTGCCTTTGACACTTTTGGGTATTTAGCTCCCGGAGGCGGTTGGACTCTAGCGAGAGTTCAAAGAGTCATGCACAGTAATGTCATGACTCCCGATTCTAGAGAGTTTGTGTTTAAGAGGATAGGGTTTGCCATTCATAAAGGGCTTGCGGCGCAGCTTGTTGCTCGCTTGCCTTCTATGTAATAACTCATGAATCTGTTTCAATGTTTATTAAGTCTTAACTTAGTAATTTTATAGTAGTTATATGATCACCCCTTCACACTGCAAGAGAAAAGTTTGTAGCATAATAAACAATGCCAACGGAAGGTCTGTAAAGAATATATTTCATAGTAAGAGATTCACAATAAACCCAGGTGTTGAAACAAACTATTTGTAGAATTTAAAGTAGTTATATGATCACCCCTTCACACTAAATAGCAGTCTCAACTTAATAATTTAAATAAACCAAGTTTGACAGTATTTGAAAATCCACATGCTGATACGTTATTTGTTAGAATCCATACCTAACCGCCTATTCTGAATTATCTTGAGATATCATGGGGTTTGAACCAAGGTAAGGTTACACTGGTTGATCCACAAACAAAAATGTGAAATATTCAAGGGAAATAGAGGAAGATGTGGCAATCTAGTTCACCTTGGAGAAAAAAGAACAGCAATTTAAAATATAATCACATTAGTGGAACTGAATTAAGGTTATCTACAATATAATTGAGATCCTATTCCCTAATCCACCACTCTATAACAAAGCAAAAGAGAAAAAAGAGATACAATTTAAAATAGAATCACCTTTAAACCCCATTTATAGAATTGTAGTGGAACTGAATTAGGGTTATCTACAATTGTTTCTGGTCATCATTGTAATCAGACAGCTCAAAATACTCTCCAGTTAAATATGTCTGTCATCTTAAACTCTTCATTCCTGCAAATCAATAACGAAAATGAAATCTAAAATTTTCAGTGAGACAATTCAACAAACAGTTTCGATACCTTTTATTTTTAACCTGGGAATACCTTTTATTTTTTCACCGAGTAAAATTTCCGCGTAAGAATCTCAATCTGTGTTTCGTTCTTCATAACTTAAATCAAAAACTCAACCTGGGTTTCTTTTATTCTTTTATTTCTTATACAACAAAAATAAAGAAAGAAACAACTTTATTATAAACACCAAAAAAGCAGGGCCGGTTCTGAAGGGGAGCAAGGTCTGCTCCCGCACAAGGCGTACAATTTTTGAAGGCGCTTTTTTATCCAGTGTTCAGTATTGGGCCCATCTTTTTAACTAAGTTTTTTTTGTTGGAGTCGAACTAAACCAAGCCCATTTTGAATTTTCTTTAATCTGATGAGAACCCTAGAGGAAAAATCAAAAGGCATCTCGGTCAAAAAAAAAAATTGCAACCGGAGAGACCAGAGAATTTCAGTCTAATAGGTTAGTCGCTTCCATTTGTTCATGATTAAACAGGTTAATTCTTCAATTTTAATTGTGATCTATCATATATAGTTACTTGATTTGAGTTTGAGACTTGAGTTGAATGTATACATTACAGTACTTACGAAATCTGGATTGAATGACTTCTTTCGTTTCATATCTATTTGTGATTTGTGAAGACAACGCAATGATCTTAATTCCTAACTCCGAATGGATTGGATTACATTTTTACTCTTGAATTTTTGGGGAAGTTACTAGAATATTTGGAGTAAACCTAATGCTAATATGTTTGGTCTGTGTCTGTGATAAAATTGTTTAACTCGCATTAGAACTGTTATTGTTTGGTTAAATTCAGAGTATTATATTTGTGCACTGACAACTGAAATGTGAGCACTTGTGCCTGAAAATTGGTGGATCCGTGGAAGCCGCGACTGATCATGGTGCCGCCGCAGCTCATGAGTTCACTTGGCAGCTGCGGCTGATGAGCTCATGGTGCCACGACGGATTAGCCTGTAACTTTACGAAGTTGAAAATTGTTTATCTGACTGGTCTTTATACTTGTAGACATTATCTGATCCTCATATTCCAGATCTTTATTTTGTTTAGCACATTTCTTAATAATTTGAATTCTTATGTTTGTTACACACTGAATTGGTACTACTTCAGTTCTACTACAGTTTACTTGTCGACTGGGCACTTTATGTTTGAGCTTTTTTGTTATTTTAATCCAGGTATGTCGAGAACTACGTACCTAGAGGGGGAAAACAACATCGGAAGTTGAGAAGTTCTAAAGCGAAAGGGTGTTTGGTAGATGACTATTTGCTTCAGTCCTCCAGTAGTTATGTATTAGTTTTCATTTCTGATGGAAAGTTCTCATACTTTCATTTCCTAATACTTTTTTACCATACTTTCTTTATACTTTCTTTTTAAATTGTGCGGCAGCAATTATTTCGATTTGATGCTATTAAGTAGATTTTATTTGTGTGTCAAAAAAAAATGGGATAAAAAGACGTTTCGATCTCTTTCGCTCAAGGTCGTCGAAACTTCAGAGACGGCCCTGCAAAAAAGTACACCAAAAGTAAAGAAAATGAAATCTAAGACATGGGTTTGAAGATTCACTCATCGAAAAAGCATTTTTTGCACTCAACAATAATCCTACGTCTAAGTTGATCTGCTCTCTGTGTCGAGATTCAATTTCATTGATAGTCAAGAATAAGAAACGGCTTGTGTGTGCAGTATTGAAGAGATCCAATCCAATTGCTTTGAGTGTCGAGAATAAGAAATAGTTATGACATAAACTCATCAGTAAAGAGAGAGGAAGAGCCAAGGAGTGGGACCAATTATTCATAAGCCGTTATATTAAGATCTAAGATGACGGAGAGGGTAAATCGTAACCGCTAATTAGAAATATGGATGTATCTCAGCTGTCCCTTGACATAACAAACCCTCGTGTTGTATAAGCATAGATGTTTGATTTTGAAGACCCATTTACAACCTACCAAATTCTGAGATGGATGAGGAGGTTCTAATGTCAAAGTATCAGCTGTTTTGAGAGCAGAACATTCAGAGACCAAAGAATGAAGCCATTTTGGATGTTTCTTAGCTTGTGTCATTGTCTTAGGAATACTATCTTCAAATGATGCCAAATAAGCTGCATATAATTGATACTTATTATTGAAGAGAGCTTAGCGTGGTTTAGGTTTGAATATTCCCATTTTATCTCTTGTAGTCATTGAAAGAGCATTTATGACTGCAGAGGAAGAATTAGTAGTTAATTCAGATGAAGGAGAAACTGACTCAAAAAGTGTAGGTTGTATATGAGACAACTGAGAGACGATGTTGGAAATATTATCAAGCTTGAACTGTAATGCAGGAAGTTGATTTTCATGAAATGAAACATGTCTTGAAATGAAAACTCTGCCTGAACATGGCTCAAAAAGTTTGTAGCCTTTTTGAGAAGGAGAATAACCAAGAAAAATACATACTTTGCTTCTGGGTTTTAATTTGGAGTGAGTATAAGGTTTGAGCCATGGATAACATGCACAACCAAAAACTCTAAGAGTAGAATAGTTAGGTAAACTGCCATAAAGTTTTTCATAAGTGTCTAGAAAGAAATAGAAGTTATAGGTAGTCTGTTAACTAAATAATTTGTTGTTTGCAAAGCATCTACCCAATAATAGTCGGTAAGCTTAGATTAAATCAATAAAAATCTGCATAAACCAATAAGATGTTTGTGCTTGCTCTCAGCTACTCCATTATGCTCTGGAGTGTATGCACAACTGTATTGATGAAGTACTCCATGGGTAGATAATAATTTACTCAGTTCATTGTTTATAAACTTTCCCCCACCATATGTTCTAATCACCTTAATTTTAAGATCAAAATAATTTTCAACTTGACTCTTGAAAGAACTTAATTAGATAGAGATAAAATCATACTTTCTTATTAATGGAAATATCCAACAATACTTACTGAAATCATCAATGATATTATAGTAGTATGTGAAACCATTACAAGATGTTACAGGACAAGGTCCCCAAAGATCCATGTGCAATAGTTGCAGTGGTTTATTGTACACAGTACTAGAAATGGTAAAAGGAAGCTTATGATCTCTTCCTAGGTGATACTCTCTACATGTAAAAGGTAACATAGACTGAAAGTATTCTAGATGACTCAATATTTGCATAGATTGAAAAGATTGATGGCCTAGTCTTTTGTGAAGTAAAAGTGAGGAAGTCTTCAAGGAAGATAAAGCAGTAACTCCCGAAGCAGATAAAGCAGTAACTCTTGAAGTAGATGTTTGGTGAAGATGTCAGATGCAAAGGATACAAACTATTATCACTATGCCCATGGAAAATGTTCTTCCCAGACTTGAGATCCTTCACAAAATAATTGTCACCCTCAAATTTGATACTGAGGTTGTTATCTCTAGTAAATTTATGAAAAGAAAACAATTTATGGGAAGCAGTACTAGGAACATCTAATAGTTTAGGTAAACTGACAGCATTAGTAACTATGAATTTAGAGGCATTACCTATATCGGATATTGGCATACCTTCACCATTAGCTGTGGATATTTGTTCAGTACATATGTAAGAATGATAGTCTTGAAGATCAGAAGTAATATAAGTTGTTGCACCCGAGTCATAGTACCATGGATTCTCACCAAGAACATCTGTTGAAGCTAACATCGCATGAATATTTGAAGGAATTGTTCGACCTTGATAAGAAAAGTTCAAGTTTATTACTTGTGCTTGTTTAAATGAATGTGGGTTGTTGTTGTTGAATCCCAAGTCCACTACAGGGAAGGAGTTTTCTGGAATGGATTGTATAGTAGATTCGTCCTGCATTACCCACGTCTTCTTATCAATCTGACTATCACTCCACTTATATCTTCATGTCATATTCTTCCATATATGATTCATTCACTACTACTCTGGATCCTTCCGAGTTGTAGAAGTAGTAAACTTATTTTATCTAAATCACACTCCTCGGATACTTTGTAGCGGTTGTAGTAGTATAATGTATCAACATCCTCAAGACCAAAAGCCATCCATCCACCCTGATCTATGAACTTCCTAGGAGAATTTGATATCTCTTTCATTCTGGGACCCCAGACTTCTTGTTCTTAAGTGTTCACATAATATTTCACCTTCCTATAGTCAAGGCACTGTTTTATGCTACTGAGCGAGTGCAAGGGAATTGAGTTGATTTGAAGCGGATCAAGCTTGAATTCCTTAGAAACGACAGTCATATAAATTTTCTCAGGTTCAAGTTTCGACAGGTTAACAATCTCAATATCGCGTAGGCTGACAACAAAGAAAGGTGCATCTACAAGCCCAACTAGTGAAGATGTTGTCAGGCCGAAAACGGACGATGCCTTGGAGGGACTAACCCCATGAAATTCATACATCTCATCTAGCTCGTCAAATGGATAATGCGATTTGCTCCATTTACGTTCAACATCCAAGAAAAACTTCTTTAAATCCTCGTTACGGCTTTGCTTCTCTTTCTCAAGGGTCGACACCAATCGGAATTAGATGTGTTCTCTCTTTTCTATCCCCACCTTAATGGGGCGACCCAAGTGGAAGTGCAAGAGAGGTGGCATCTCCTTCCCGTCTTCAACTAGGAGAATTTTTTTTTTTTTACATCCTTACACAGAAAAGAAACATAGAAATCGGATCTGGAGGTTGCATATATAAACCCGTTTACATGAAATTGAAGGGTGCCAACAATGGTCTCGTCACCAACCTTGGGAAATATTGTGACGCTAGCTAACTCTATAACCTTGTATTGTGGAACAATAAAATAGAGAAGGAAAGACAAAATAGAGACCAAGAAGGGGAGAAAATTTGATTAGATGTGTGTAATAGATTTACATTAGAACCTCTATTTATAGGACTAGACACAAGGGCATCCCAGTAATAAATGGGATTTGCCCTAGATATTCTTAACATAATTACACTTTTATGACACTCCCCCTGATGACATTGTTTCTGAGCTAGTTGCCTCGTTAAAAACCTTGTCAGGAAATTCCAAAAGAACAAAACCTGATCGAAGGATAAAGAGTACAATTGTGAGTAAACTTAGTACAAAAATGGATATGCATATGTTGCCTCATTAAAACATTGACAAGGAAAACCCAGTGGGAAAAACCTTAATGAAGGAAAAAGAGTAGAACGTGAGAGTCCAGTAAAATACCTTCTAATTTGCTACTCCCCATGATAAGTACTTCAGTTAAATCTTGGCTTGCAAATCTTCGAGTCGATCCAATTTCCATAAACGAATTTCATGAATGTTGGAGATAACAATGTTTTCATGTGAAAATTTTCAGTTGATGAAGTCTTCTTTTGTGTTAGTCTTCTAATGGTAGTGTTCTCGAGTCTTCATTCTCCTCTAAGTACATTGAGGACTTGCTTCTTGTGTTCCTAGCTTCTCGTAGATGATTTACAAAAGTAGTTGATGTAGTTTCTTCAACAAAGTGCCAATATGCAGTTATAGTACCATTGGTGATTAAAGTTTGTGATCATACCATATATGGATCAGAATGATATCCAAATTCCTAAGGGTTCTTATGTTGATGTGGTCTAACAAAACAGAATGACCTAGTTAATGGTGGTAATCCACCAAATAATCAAAATTATACAACTCCCTCTTGGATGACCACTATGTTGAATAAATTGCCTTACTAAAACCTTGCCAATAAAACCAAATGGGTAAAAAAAAATATGGACGAAGGAAAAAGAGAACAAATATAAACATTTTGAAAGAAAATTAAACATCAATGAGATGTTGCCTCGTTAAAACCTTGTTCGGAAAACCACATGGGACAAAACTTGACACGAAGGGAAAAAGAGTCCAACTTTTGAAGTAAATATGGATGCTAAACCAAGCATCAAAATAATAACTATAGTCTCTATCAAAAGACGAGTTTAAGCTAGCATAATTCTAACTGCAGATTTAAGAAAGAAAAAAAAATAGAATTTATGCTGCTAAAACGTGGAATTTAGTGTTTTTATGGACTCCTCA
This sequence comes from Papaver bracteatum, assembly GCA_023529315.1. Lineage (NCBI taxonomy): Eukaryota > Viridiplantae > Streptophyta > Magnoliopsida > Ranunculales > Papaveraceae > Papaver > Papaver bracteatum. Next base: position 27,318 of record JAJJWX010000487.1, on the reverse strand, counting down.
AGAGACCTATGAAGTTGACATAAACAACTAATTAATCCAGATTTTTTTTTTTGGTCTTGAACCAAATTTCTAAGAACATATAAAGGATTGCTAAACCTGATATAGTCGATTCAGGTGGCTGCATGGATATAGTTTGAATCCTTCAAAGGATTACAAATCCTAGTATGCTCTCTGACCAAATACGAGTCCCTCAAGGACTACCACGCCAAATGTATCATATATGGAGAACAATCATTGAATAAATCCTAGGATTTAAGCAAAAATAAATCGTTTTTAGTATGATTAATTTCTCTTAATAACGCATCACGACTACACCAACCTGTAATTTTAAGAATCCAGGCTTGCACATTTAAGATTTTAAGCCTTGGATCCATAAATTGCGTTATTCAGGAGATTTCAATCCAACATAATTTGGATTTTGTGCATACCAATCACAGATGTCGATATTTCTTTGGAGAGGGGTTAACAACCACCATCATTTACTATTTCAATAGCTAATATAAATGAATATTCGACAATAATTTACTTATGATAAGCCCATACAATTCTCAAGTTTATGCATATCTTGCAAAATTTAATCAATTACTGGTACTAGCGCCCGTGGGCAAATATAATCTCCTCATCTTCAAGTGAGAATATATTATATATGAGAATGTGAATTTAGTAGACTCAATTAGAGCACTACATGTAGCCTCTTATAGAATGCTACTTATTTGCTAGATGTGATTGGATTTTCCTCTTAAGAGGAAAACGCTTATATAAAAGCAAAATGAGAAATTTCACACCAATCTTATATGGAAGCCTTTATCGATTGAATCATGATGGGAGAGAAATTGATATAACTTTTTAAGTTAATGACCACCAACGTCCAGTAGTGTATGGCGGAAATATATTCATCTTATAAAAACGAAAATAAATTTCGTATAGTATTATTCGATCAATTCGAGGACATATACTCATAATAATTTCAGGATGTTAAGAATACCAGTGTGGACAATAAATATTGACTCCAAGAGCCATAAAACAAATTGTCCCAAAATTGCAATCTACTAGAGATACAAATTGAACATCAACCATGGATTTTATTGGTTACAACTATACAAATAAATCTCCAGAGTAATAAATTCGTGATAGGGCCAATGAGATAATCACGATGAAATTATGGACACTTTCCTTATGAAAAGAAATAAAATTAAGACTAATATAGTCACTATAAGGACTAATAATATTGGCTAACAAACTGGGTGCGCACCCATTGATCTTTGTGTCCAACCGCATTTCAACATCATGTTGAACGGTCTTAATTTAGGAGAATAGTATTAGGGGAAAAAAATAGCACAACATCCCTCTGGAATTCAGCAGTTGGTGTTTGCAATTGGCTTGTACCGTAATAACAATATCAAATCCAATTAGTGTACGTAAATGATTCTTTTGAGAAAAATAAAGAAATCATCTACTTTTTGGTTGATAAAGATTTCTTTGAAGAAATAGAAATCACTAACCAAAATTGGCTAAAAGTTATTAGAATGCCAATTTTTGCATCTCATTATAGATGGATAAAACCAATATCAATTGGTTTGTACAGTTTACCAAAATTTAATCGACAAAAGAAAAATATCGTCGTTTTAGTCATCCCATAGGAAAAATCCACTATGTGGTTGACGTATGGTTTCTAGTAAAAAGAAAAATAGAAACCATATAAATAAATCACATGATCCTTGTATAGAGAACAAGGATACCAAATTTAATTGGTCGTAGGTTTTTCAACCATGCGTATGATTCATTTCCGTAAAGGCGATCAAGTTTGAATCAACACCAAATTTTGGTGACTACAGTTTCATTAAAAGAATAGAAACTGTAAACCATCTTTTCGATGGATTTACTTTTTTTTCTTCTTCAATGGGAAAATCGAGAAGAAAGAAAATACCAATTTTCTTTGGTGTTTACCATTTCATTAGAGATATAGAAACCGTAAACCATCTTTTGATGGATTTTGTTTTCCTCTCTGTAAAGAAAAATTAGAAAAATAAAAAGATAATTTTGTTCACCAAAATTGTCGACCCACGAATCATTACACTTTGAAAAAAGTAGTCCGATATTTATTAAAATAAAATACAAATAAATACAAATAGTTGATCAATGGAACATTAATCATTAGAGTATTACTAACTTACTGCTTGGAAAACCCTTACGACGGCGTTGTCGAACCATGTTTTTGATCCAATTTCCCATCCTAGGATTAATACATGCAAATAAAACAAAACAAACAAGTTAACAAAAATCAATTGTGAAGTGATTTTCATAAAGGAACACCAAGGGATTGTTTGGAATCTTTCCCAGATTTAGGAAAATAGGAAAATATGGGCCAAGGCGATACTGCGAATCAAATTATTCAGAAATTTGGGCATAGGAAAAATAGTGCCCATCATAGATGCAAATTCTAAGTGCGTACTAGGATTAATAAATAATAAATTGTCCTGTTAAAGGTAAAACCTTCCATATCTTATCAATCGATATAAACTAAGCATTTGTTTTACGGAGACAAGCTACAACATATTGAGGATGTTACTGCTTGAAACTTTTGAAAGCTTAGATATAAAAGACAAAAAATAGGGTTTACTTTTAACAAAATAAAAAGAAACAGATCGATTATGTGTAGTAAATCATAAGGAAAAAAAAAATCGATCTTACTAAACTCTAAACTGATCAGTGATTAGAGCGTGCTGATCACGTATTGTGGAACTAGAAAATAGAGAAGGAAAGACAAAATAGAGACGAAGAAGGGGAGAAAATTTTATTAGATGTGTGTAATAGAATTACATTGGAGCCTCTATTTACAGGACTAGACACAAGGGCATCCCAGTAATAAACAGGATTTGCCCTAGATATTCTTAACATAATTACACTTTTATAACACCTTGAACTTTTTATCCATTATCAGTTGTTTCTTAAAATAGTCTTTATTTCTGGATTTCTTCTTTTTTGAGATACCAAATTTTGATATTGTCTCGGTCTTTTTGCCAGAACTATCTGTAGCCTTAGACTCACCCTCTTTCAATAACCTCCGGGAAGTTTCTCTGTGTAATTGATCAGCAAGTCTTGCCTGATTAACCTTGGGCGTCTCTTCCTGTATATACATGTGCATCTCTTCCGTAATGTAGTCATAGTTGTTATACTCCTGGCACGCTTTTTCTTTGGAAAGTTCATAATCACTTGAAATAACCGGGCGTTTAGGTAACCCCATTTATGCTATGATAATCATAAAATAGAAGAATAAACTCTCTGATTGAATGAGAATATAATAAAAAATAACACACCCCAGACTGCTTTATATAGGCAAACCATTTTCCTTATTTGAACGGACTTCTAATTCTTTGCAAATTCTAAAATCAAGAGTCTTCTATCACTTTGACGTTATGGAGAGTGGAGACATTATTAAAAGTGATGGAAATTATTATAGTCTAGCTAATAGTTTAAAATGGATTAGTATCCTGTCAGTCGACATCCATCCTCCAGTTACTTAGAAAATTAATCTTGGTATCAGAGTTTCATCATGAGATTTACAAGATCATTCTCCAAAATAACGTGGCTAAGCTTCAAATCTTGTTCCAATTCTCCAAGGAAATAGTGTTTTGAGAATTCTCCCTAGAACTATTCCATGGAAGTCAGTTTTACCTCTTTTAAAGAAAGATTGTTCCATGGTAGTAGTTGCAACCTTGTAAAAATTCTTAAGCGATTCTCGAAATACGATTATGGGAGATGTATTTCGTAATCAAAGATACCAACATTATCATACGATTACAGTTCTTAAAAGTCTATTTGGGCTTCGTCTTGACATTTTCATATATCACCAAGTTATAGTTGATAGTGTTGAAAATCATTTTCAAACATTTTTTTAAAGTTAAACTAGCTAGAGGTTGTTTGATGAAATTTTTTTGTTGTTTAGTTCAAAAGTATTTATAACATACTAAAAACACATGTTAATCTCCTAAAAACAAAAGAAAGTGAGATCTTCAACTTAAACGCCGTGAGAAGATAATAAAATTGAAATCCTAATTCAAACATAATGAAAAACCTAGTTTACAAATCAGAATAGTTAATTTGTAACTTCGTCTTTAAAAAAAATATGATGAAGAGCGAGATGTTTTGAGGATTTTATTGTTCATTGTATGGAACAATATTAAGCGTGGAAGAAGAAGAGAAATAGAAGATGCAGTCGAAGAATGACATAGTTAGTAAATAAATATAAACTCAAGTTTAATTTGGTCTTTTTTTTAACTAGGTTTTTTAATTATCAAATGTCAAGATGTGAATCACAGTCTTGTGACCCACACTCTAATTTTAAAGTTTTGATATCCCAAATGTATATATATATATATATATATATATATTTTGAGCTAAAAGTCAAAATGACCCAAAGATTAATTATCCAAGCCTTACTGTAGTGATTTCAAATGATAGTAAATTTAAAGGATTAAATCTTTAATTTGGTAAGTTAACCAAAATACAGTGGGAACCTAGCACCTCTTATACTATAGACTTTAGAAGGAATCAAACAAATTCTTTCAAGAGAAAGCCAACAAAACTTGTCAAGAGGATTATAAGCAAAGCCTAGATTATGCACATACATATATAGTATAAATAAAATGTAACGGAGCAGCCATATGCACCACCTCTCGGTCTACTAATAGTATGACATAACACAAAGAGTAAGTCATTTATATCACGTTATACTCAACATAGATCAAACAAAACTCTTACACATTCGTTCACTTTCTCTTAGCGTAATCCTATAGAAAATAGGTTAATAGAACTCTAAATATTTCTTCATTTCTAATTTGATCCTCAAGAAAAGATTTCCACAACTACTATCAATCTTTCACCTCAAATAATCATCCTTCTCCTTTCCATTATTCTCTTACATCAGGTAGGATTTTAAAGAAAATGAATTTTTATTGCGGCTTTCGGAGAGAGGGAAAATATTGAAACCCGAGACTCTACACCTACTATATATACGTTTCTTTTTAGTCAAAACTTCCCATAACTAGAGAGACTTTCTTCTACTAAAAATCTCACGAAATAAGGCTATTTTGAGTAAGGCAATAAACACTCGACCAAGTCCAATGCAATTACTATATGAAACATATTCCTAGGATAAGGGGTATTACAAAACTTAGATTGATTAGATATAAAAGTGTAAGATTGATAATAGGGGTACCAGTTCCGGTTTATAGTTATATGAATTTTTGTGCCCACGCTAGTAAACTAGTACACATTTAACAATATTGTAGAAAAGGGGAATATATGGTAAAACCTCGACTAAATAGTGGAGAACGAGAAGATCATAAAGATACGAGCACCGATTTATCTCACTTACATCCATATATTATTGAGAGAGGATCCAATACATGGTTATAATGACATTTGTTTGACATTTTGGCACCAATTTACTTGTAAATATCAAAAACAATGAATTCAAATTTATTTTTGTATGGAGTTTTTACCTTATAAAGATATATACCTTCCTAATAAAGAATCTCATTATGAGATACGAAATCACACCATCTATAAATTTTATTTTAATTGTTAATCTTCAATGGTTGAAATTCGAAGTGGTAGATGGGGGTCTTACATGTTTCGGAAAACACTCATTTGTTGTAGGAAGGTAAATTTTTATAAGAGGAATATGTCATAAAAAAGTTTCATTTTAAATTCATTGCCGTTTGAGTTTTATAAGAAAAAATACGTCGAAATATCAACTAAATGCCATTCTAACAATGTCATTGGATCTTTTATTTAGCTTCTAACTTTAAACTGCAAATTCAAAAGCATCTCAATCTGCATTCCTCAGACACTTTCTCACATATAAGATGCTTACTATGAGTGACATGAATGTTCAAATTAATGTCAGAATAATTCATGCCTCAGTCTGGAAGGGTTTATGGCATACTGATGCTTCTCATAGAATCAATTTTTTTTTATTGAAAGTCTATACATGGTATCCATTCAACAAGATCAAAAATTTCTCACTATGAGTCTTCCATCGATACTCATTGTGTTTTATATGGTGGAGGTACTGAAACAATAGAACATCTCCTCTTTGATTGTGCCTACTCAAGATATGTATGGAGGGGTGTTGGCATTAACATTGATGAGGAAAAATATGGGTTTACGAGTATTTCAGAATGTATAAAAAGCTGGTTTTTTGGAAATAGAAGAATAGTTAAAACTAAATGACTTTACACTCTCATGATTGGGGCTTGGGTTCTTTGGAAGGACAGATGTGATGCCATCTTTCAGGGAGTTTCTCTTAGTCCTTCGAACTCTATGCATTAAATCAATTTTCACCTTAATTTGTGTTTTCAGAGCAATAACATGCATACCTCCAGTTCATCATCATTAGTAGTTTCCCATTAGAAACCTTCAATGCAAAATACCTCTAAATTTAATGTAGATGCCTCTTTTAATCATGATATAATAACCAATGTGGTACTGGCATTGTTTTACAAAACTTTACAGGTAGATATGAGGGAATCAAAGAACAATACTCAGATGGAGTTTTGAGACTATAAACGGGTGAATGCATGGTGATTTGTGAAGATTTGATATGGGCAAAGAAACTGCAGCTAAAGAAGATTCACATAGAAGCATATGCTAAGCTGGTTATCCAATCAATAAAAGAGAATACACTTCTAATTCAATGGGAGAACAGAAATATTCTCAAAGAAATTAAAAACCTAAGCTTAAATTTTGATTATTGCAAGTTTTATTATGTTAGTAGAGATGAAAACCAAGTGGCTGATATTGTATCTCACTCTGTTAGAGAAACAACCACCACTCCACATTATCTTAATAACTTTCCAGTTGATATATGTAGTCTCTTATTAAGAGACCAAAAACCATTGGCTACATAATCAATAAATTTCTTCTTATAAAAAAAAATTCTTCCTTCTTAAGTGAAACTTGAATATCCTTTATCACCGAACAATCAATTTTGTTTGGAAGTTTCAGTTCATTTTGGTTTACTGATTTTTGAACAATTCAAAATGCTGATATTGTTATTTGTATATATAAAGTTCTCATTTAAGAATTAATACAAAGTTTTAACTTAAGAAGTGTAAATTCAAAGATATTTATAAATGTTAGCATAAAAATTGTTGTCATGGTGTTGTCTTAGTGGCTATGTTGATTGAGGGTGTTTGGTATGCTACTAATTGTTGCATCAAGGTTATAATCCATTGCTTCTAACGAATTTAACCTGTAAAATATATACTTGGATATGGAACTAAATGTATAACCTAAAGGTATATGATGCCCCAATAGCAGTACTGTAATTACACAGTTTTCCTCCATTTTTTGGGCTTGTTGCAAAAGATTTATAGTGAGAGCTGATTGATGTCAGAAAAAGAAATAACCTAAGAAAGGTAGTCGTCTAGTCTCTCTATAGTTTTTGGTTCATCAGCTTACAATGGTAAAGATGAAACCCCCTGGAATATATACACCTTAACTAATTTATTCTGTGTAATTGGATTTATTAGCCCAAGCATACGGATTTAGTTAGTGATTTCTTCTATCCATTTTTCACTCTCAATTTTGAAACAAAAAGTGGAATTGTTAGTATTTTGTCCTGGTCTTCCAGTGGGGAAGTTGGTTTCATGAATTATGATGTTTTTTATTTTATCCAGAGAGCAAAGGAGAAGATTTCAGTAAGTCTTAATCTCAATCAAGTTCTGGCTTGGATGTTTAAGTTCTTTTTATAATGTTCCTCTTGGTTTATTCTTTGGCCTAATTTTTTTTTTCTTGTTTCAAAATTGTTGTTTAATTATCTCCAGTTCTTGATGGAAAATGATGTTTAGGTCCACTTTTGGGTTATAAGATGAGAAGAAAAATGGAAAAAAAAGGAGAAATCATTTTAAATTGAATAATTTGTTTTTTCAGATACCAAAGTTATCGAAATCGATGGTTGATTTTTTTTTTTATTTTTTTTTATGTCCAGATGGATGTCACATAAGCAAGTTGTTCACAAAGGCTAGCTAAGAACGATGTGGCTCAAAAATAATTTTTGTTGTACGGAAACACAAGGCATCCTAGTTTGGGTCAATTTCCTTGTAAGATGGATAGCCAAATATTAACCAAGGTTTACCTAGTTGAGATGGTTTCTTATTCAAAGGAGACTAGTACTTGGGAATCAAGTTTGTGATTCCTATATAAGGATGTCTAGTTTATGAGTTTAACTATGGAATTCTCAATGAAATTGTGAGGTATTCCATCCCACCTATTAGGGTGGTTTATCTTGTGAGAGTTTAGATGACGAGACTAGAGAGACAAGGTGGCTAACATACAATTGTAATTGTTTTTGGGAGATTCTTATTATTATGGAGGAGGCATTGTTATAAGTATTGAAATGAATGGATGAGAATGGTTTGATTACATTACACAGAAAGTGAAACAGGTACAAGCCTTTATAAAGAAGGTTGAGATAGACAGACTGGCAGTGCTAGCTGTCATAGTTAACAGAAGTACAAGAAATGTACGGATATAAACAGAACTGTTAACTATTAACAGAGGAACTAACAACACACACTATATGTATAGTAGCAGACACTAAATAGAGTTTTACTCTTGTACTATCCCCCCTCAAACTAAAGTGATTGCACTTTCAGTTTATCACACAAAAACTCAAATCGAGCTGCTGAAAGGCCTTTGGTGAAGACATCTGCAACTAGAGCATCTGTAGAGACATAGTGAAGGCACAAAACTTTGTATTGAATTAATTCACGAATGAAGTGAAAATCAATAGCAACATGCTTTATTCTGCCATGAAGAGTTGGATTAGAAGCAATAGAGATAGAACTTTTGTTATCACGACCCAGTGTAGTAGATGAATACACAAACACATTAATATCTTTAAGAATTTGACACACCCACAACACCTCAGTTGCAGTGTGTGCTAAAGAGCGATACTCAACTTTTGTAGAACTTCTAGAAACTGTTGGTTGCTTCTTAGATGACCAGGAAACAAGATTAGGACCAAAAAACACACAAAATCCACTTGTAGATCTCCTATCATCTGGATTTCCTGCTCAATCTGAGTATGAGAAAGAAGAGATAACTTGCATTCATTGCTGAAGAATGATTCCATAATCTGTAGTACTCTTTAAGTACCTCAAAATTCTTTTAGCATCTATTAAATGAACATCTGTTGGATTGCTCATGTGTTGAAAAACTTGGTTAACAACATAGCTAACATCAGGTCTTGTCCATGTGACATACTAAAGAGCACCAATTAATGATCTATAATCTGTAGCATCTGGCAAGAGTTGACCATCAAACTTACTCATTTTTGAATCTGCAATAGCTGGTGTGTTACATGGTTTGGCATCCAGTATGTTGGTTTTCTTGAGTAAATCTAAAATGTACTTAGTTTGAGAGAGATGCATTGCATTGGCATTTCTTTTTATGTCCAATCCTAAGAAGTAGTGAGTAAAGCCTAAATCTTTGACTGGAAAAGAAAGATATAGTTGAGAAAAGACCAGATTACAAGCTTGCAAAGAAGAACCAGTAATAAGTATATCATCCACATAGATGATAATGATGATAATAAGAGACACTTGTTTGAAAGTAAATAATGAAGTATAAGCTAAAGATGTCTCAAACCCCAAAGAAAGAAGTGACTCCATGAGCTTCTCAGACCAAGATCTAGGAGCTTGTTTAAGACCATAAATATATTTGTATAATATGCAAACATAATGAGGCTTCTCTGGATCTTCAAATCCTGGTGGTTGAGTCATAAAAATAGTCTCTTTAAGATCACCATGAAGAAATGCATTTCTAATGTAAAGTTTTTTAACATGCCAGTTGTGATGCACATCAAGAGATAAAATAATTATGATTGTTGCTGGATTTGCAACATGACTGAAAGTCTCTTGATAATCTATTTCTTCTTGTTGAACATATCCCTTTGCCACTAAACTGGATTTGAATCTATCAATGGTTCCATATGGACTATGTTTGATTTTGAAGACCCATTTACAACCTACCAAATTCTGAGATGGATGAGGAGGTTCTAATGTCAAAGCATCAGCTGTTTTGAGAGCAGAACATTCAGAGACCAAAGAATGAAGCCATTTTGGATGTTTCTTAGCTTGTGTCATTGTCTTAGGAACACTATCTTCAAATGATGGAAAATAAGCTGCATATAATTGATATTTATTATTGAAGAGAGCTTTGCGTGGTTTAGGTTTGAATATTCCTATTTTAGCCCTTGTAGTCATTGAATGAGCATTTATGACTGCAGAGGAAGAAGTAGTAGGTAATTCAGTTGATTCAGAAGTTGTTGGTGAAGTAGGTGATACCGTTGAAGTAGAAGTTATTTCAGTTGAAGTAGTTATTGCAGGTGAACATTTATTTCAGGTGAAGCAGTTGAAGTAGTTATTTCAGTTAAAGCAGGTAAGATAGTTGGAGTAGCAGTGATGTCAGATGAAGGAGAAGCTGACTCAAAAACTGTAGGATGTATATGAGACTACTGAGAGACGGTGTTGGAAATATTATCAAGCTTGAACTGTAATGCAGGAAATTGATTTTCAAGAAATGAAACATGTTTTGAAATGAAAACTCTGCCTGAACATGGCTCAAAACATTTGTAGCCTTTTTGAGAAGGAGAATAACCAAGAAAAATACATACTTTGCTTCTGGGTTTTAATTTGGAGTGAGTATAAGGTTTGAGCCATGGATAACATGCACAACCAAAAACTCTAAGAGTAGAATAGTTAGGTAAACTGCCATAAAGTTTCTCATAAGGTGTCTTGAAAGAAATAGAAGTTGTAGGTAGTCTGTTAACTAAATAATTTGTTGTTTGCAAAGCATCTACCCAATAATAATCGGTAAGATTAGATTGAATCAATAAAAATCTGCATAAACCAATAAGATGTTTGTGCTTACTCTCAGCTACTTCATTATGCTCTGGAGTGTATGCACAACTGTATTGATTAAGTACTCCATGGGTAGATAAGAATTTACTCAGTTCATTGTTTATAAACTCTCCCCCACCATATGATCTAATCACCTTAATTTTATGATCAAAATAATTTTTAACTTGACTCTTGAAAGAACTTAATTAGATAGAGATAAAATCATACTTTCTTATTAATGGAAGTATCCAACAATTCTTACTGAAATCATCAATGATATTACATGTGAAACCATTACAAAATGTTACATGACAAGGTCCCCAAAGATCCATGTGCAATATTTGCATTGGTTTCTTGTACACAGTACTAGAAATGGTAAAAGGAATCTTATGATCTCTTCCTAGGTCTCTCTACATTTAAAAGGTGGCATGGACTGAAATTATTCTAGATGACTCAATCTTTGCATAGATTGAAAATATGGATGGCCTAGTATTTTGTGAAGTAAAAGTTAAGAAGTCTTCAAGGCAGATAAAGCAGTAACTCCCGAAGCAGATAAAGCCGTAACTCTTGAAGTAGATGTTGGTGAAGATGTCAGATGCAAAGGATACAAACTATTATCACTATGCCCATGGAAAATGTTCTTCCCAGACTTGAGATCCTTCACAAAATAATTGTCACCCTCAAATTTGATACTGAGATTGTTATCTCTAGTAAATTTATGGGAAGCAGTACTAGGAACATGTAATAGTTTAGGTAAACTGACAACATTAGTAACTATGAATTTAAAGGCATTACCTATATCAGATATTGGAATACCTTCACCATTAGCTGTGGAGATTTGTTCAGTACATATGTAAGAATGATAGTCTTGAAGATCAGAATAAGCTGAAGTAATATGAGTTGTTGCACCCGAGTCATAGTAACATGGATTCTCACCAAGAACATCTACTGAATCTAACATCGCATGAATATTTGAAGGAATTGGTCGACCTTGATAAGAACAGTTCATGCGTTGATTCCACTCAATAGCCGCATGACCATACTTAAAGCAAATTTGACAAGTTGGTCTATTTGGCCACATGTTGAAAGATCCACTAGTTGAAGTAGGATCTGGTGATTTTGGTGGTTGAGTAAATGGATTTATGGCTAAGTGGATGAAAATGAGGTAGTTGGAAATTATGAACGAGTTTGAGGTCTTGAATTGTAATGAAAATTGGATCTAGCATTGTTATAATGACATAAAGACTTATTTGCTCTAAATGCAACAAAAGCTTTTGTTTATTCTAAGTTAACTACATGTTTAGCTCTTTCTGACAGAACTATATCTTCACTTAACAAGAGATTGTGTAACTCCCCTAATGTAACTGGTGGATTGCGAATTCAAATTGAGGTGGAGAAAGAATCAAAAGCATATCCAAGACCATTGAGAACACTTACAATCATTTCAGATTCATAAATAGGAGAACCAACAGCAAACAACGAATCATATATTTTCTTGATTTCATTAAGATAGTTAATCATTGTGGAATTGCCTTGTTTAATATAGGAGAGTTTGGTTCGAAGTTGAATAACATGAGTTGAAGAAATTGTGGATAATATTTCTTCAATTTATCTCCACAAATCATAGGAAGTAGTCGGACCAGCTACATAGGAGATAACACTTTCAGAGATTGCTAATTGAATCCACAAAATGCGTATTTGATCTTCTTCATTCCATTTGATCCACTCAGGATTGATAGTATCAGAAGGAGCTGCACCTCTTTGTGCATAATCAAACTTATTTGGACATCTTTTAGGTCCATCAATATATCCAAGAACATTATATCTCTTGAAAAGAGGAAGTAATAACGATTTCCAGGTTAGATAGTTATGACCCTGGAGATTATAAGGAACTATACTAGTTATAATATGTAAATGAACTTTAGTAATACTTGATTCCATATCGAATCAGAAGAAAAATTAAAGAAATTTTCAAGAACAAAAGCTTGAATTTACAGGTTTAATGGCGGAAGCTCTAAACTGGTTATCAGGCCCTAATCGGCTCTAATACCATATTGAAATGAGTGGATGCGAATGGTTTGATTACATTACACAGAAAGTAAAGTAGGTACAAGCCTTTATAGAGAAGGCTGAGATAGACAGACTGGCAGTGCTAATTGTCATAGTTAACAGGAGTACAAGAAATGTATGGATATAAACATAACCGTTAACTAGTAACAGAAGAACTAACAGCACACATTGTAAGTATAGTAGCAGACACTAAAGAGAGTCTTACTCTTGTACTAGTAAGTGGACGCAAGTGTTCTGGTTAGGGGTGAGCATTTCGACCGTAATCCGCATATTTAACCGGGACCAACAAAATTTTTGCGGATAGATTCCTAACCCGTTCGCTAATGGATTGGATGCAGATGTGATTTTTGGAATCCAACGGACTAAGATTGGGTCTAGATATAACCTTGAAAATCCGTTAGACATCCATAACCATTAGATTAAGGATATTTATATAGTTTTTAGAAAAATGTATAGATAATTTAGGAATTCTTAAAGTGTTTTCTTGGAGGGTTGTTCATGGAACTTTTATATTGATATACATGTATAGAATGTGTAGGTTCTACAAGAAATCATCTATGTTAGCTTTACTTTTCCATTATAAATTTTAGCTACCACAAATCCATTGGATTATCTGTACCCAATCCGTTCATCCATTAGATACAAATTCGTTGGATGTTGGATTAGATGCGGATGCCAAATTCAAAATCCAGGATTGGATATGGATGTGGTAAAAACCGGTCCATACCGGCTCATGCTCATCCCTATTAAATAATCGAAGGTTCGTGGAGTTTTAGCTGCTGGGTCCACGAGGTTATGTTGTGGGCTTCACAAACAGCTTCCCATACGTGTAACGTGGCACATAGGTGGACTAAAAAAACAAAATTAATTTCGGAATATGGTGACCCTTTGACTAAAAGATGGTCTCTTCTTGTCTCTCTTATTATTTTCTCTCTCCCGTCTTTTTATTTTTCTTTCCATTGGCTAACAAACAAATCTGATCCCCTTCTCCGTTTCTCTTTTCCGTTTATCAGCTCAACGGAAAAAAAAAACCACTGATTTGTCTCGGTCATCTAGTCATATTTCTGCATCAGTTTAGTTTTAGATATTCAAAACATGATTTCTGCTAACATTTCATGAAAATCATACATCATTAGTCAGTTTCAAGATAGCCTTAGAAATTGAAATTCTTAAATTGAAACCATTGGGGTACAAAAATATCAGGAGTACTTCAATTTTTGGATTTTCATATCCTGAAATGGTAATTCACTCAGGGAACGAATTATTGGAGATAATCAAGTGAAAATAATAAATCTGGGAAACACGTTTCCATTGGTTCAAGTAACAGGGACCAAAGAAGGGAAGATGGAGAACAGAACAGCTGAGGAAGAAGAGAGCTTGCTTCTGTTGTGATTAATGAAGAAATTGGGGGTTGTCGCTGAAAATGGAGAATGAGTTGAGACATTAGAGTGCACAGTTTCAAGTTTATTACTTGTGCTTGTTTAAATGAATGTGGGTTGCTGTTGAATCCCGAGACCACTGCAGGGAGGGAGTTTTCTGAAATGGCTTGGATAGTAGCTTCGTCCTGCATTACCCACGTCTTCTTATCAATCCGACTATCACTCCACCTATATCTTCATTTCCTATTCTTCCATATCTGATTCATTCACTACTACTCTGGATCCTTCCGAGTTGTACACGTAGTAAACTTTTTTATCTGAATCACACTCCTCGGATACTTTGTAGCGGTTGTAGTAGTATAATGTATCAACATCCTCAAGACCAAAAGCCATCCATCCACCCTGATCTATGAACTTCCTAGGAGAATTTGCTATCTCTTTCACTCTGGGGCCCCAGACTTCTTGTTCTTGAGTGTTGACATAATATTTCACCTTCCTATAGTCAAGGCACTGTTTTATGCTACTGAGCGAGTGCAGGGGAATTGAGTTGATTTGAAGCGGATCAAGCTTGAAGTCCTTAAAAACGACAGTCATATAAATTTTCTCAGGTTCAAGTTTCGCCAGGTTAACAATCTCAATATCGCGTAGGTTGACAACAAAGAAAGGTGCATCTACAAGCCCAACTAATGAAGATGTTGTCAGGCCGAAAACGGACGATGCCTTGGAGGGACCAACCCCATGAAATTCATACGTCCAATCTAGCTCGTCAAATGGATAATGAAATTCAGGTAGCCTGCTCCATTTACGTTCAACTTCCAAGAAAAACTTCTTTAAATCCTCGTTACGGCTTTGCTTCTCTTTCTCAAGGGTCGACACCAATCGGAATTGGATATGTTCTCTCTTTTCTGTCCCCACCTTAATGGGGCGACCCAAGTGGAAGTGCAAGAGAGGTGGCATCTCCTTGCCGTCTTCAGCTAGGAGAAAAAATTTCTTTACATCCTTATACAGAAAAGAAACATTGAAATCGGATCTGGAGGTTGCATATATAAACCCGTTTACATGAAATTGAAGGGTGCCAACAATGGTCTCGCCACCAACCTTGGGAAATATTGTGACGCCAGCTAACGATATAACCTTGGACTTTTTATCCATTATCAGTTGCTTCTCAAAATAGTCTTTATTTATGAACTTCTTTTTTGAGATACCAAATTTTCTCCCACGCTTTGATACAGGTATTGTCCCGGTCTTTTTGCCAGAACTATCTGTAGCCTTAGACTCACCCTCTTTCAATAACCTCCGGGAAGTTGCTCTGTGTAATTGATCAGCAAGTCTTGCCTGATTAACCTTGGGCGTCTCTTCCTGTATATACATGTGCATCTCTTTCGTAATGCAGTCATAGTTCTTATACTCCTGGCAGGCTTTTTCTTTGGCAAGTTCATAATCACTAGCAATAACCGGGCGTTTAGGTAACCCCATTGATGCTATGATAATCATAAACTAGTAGAAGAAACTCTCTGATTGAATGAGAAGATAATAAAAAATAACACACCCCAGACGGCTTTATATAGGCAAACCATTTTCCTTATTTAAACGGACTTCTCATTCTTTGCAAATTCTAAAATCAAGAGTCTTCCTAATCAAAACCAGTGACACTGAATATGGAAATTGGAGCTGGGTTTCCTTATGTCCACCATGACTCATCTCACTCCACCGAAAGCCTTAATTTCGCACACCCATGGCCTGGTGCATGAACGTGCACTATTGCTAAAATCATATAATCATTATGTTTGAGAGTAATCGAGACAACTCGAATTTAGATGACAAATCTTTTCCCTTAACAGTACATATTTTCTAGGATTATAAACAGATTTAAGCCTGTTTTTCAACCCGATAGACAATCATAGGCCCGTTTTTTTCAACTTTTCAAATCTAGGCCTATCCAACTGTTTCCGTCCAAAACTGTAAACTCAGTCAACTTATCACGAGATTGACTTAATTTCTCGTTGACCGAGATGAGATGTTTATATGAAGATTACTTATTTAACCTTACATTCCACCGTATTAACAACACATTAAACATAATCCCTTCCCTCAGTTCTTCACATCCATCACTTTTCTTCTTCCCCATTTCTGTTCTTCGCGAACCGTCTGGTGTTGTTTTTGGTAGCAATAGCTAACAACAATGAAACCATAGAAGCAGCAGTAGCATATCAATCGCATCCGAAAATTTGATTCGGTTTTCTATTTTATTGTTGTTCAAAAATCACCAATAGACAAAGACGGAGAAAGTGAGATGATGATGATAGTAAATTCGCATGAGGGATTGAGTTAGGGATTTTGTTAATTGATCGAAAGGAAAACTTGGGTTTGAATTAGTTTTTTATTTTGTTTAATATGCAATCTAAATTTTCGAAATTCATAGCTAGGGCTTATGTTGTATTCATTTAGCATGTTAGTGTATGAATTGTTGGTGTTGTTGGTAGAAGGTGTAGGTACTTTGCTGCGAAGACGCTGCTACCGGTGATTGCTTGCTTACGAGGTGCTCCAGAAAGTATTTCATTCACATCACTGAGAGTATTACCCAAGGTACTCGCTGTACTCTCTACATTTTAGGCCTCCTTTCGATCGACTATTGTCATTTTGAATTGCTTTATTACTGGAGAAAAATGAAGCTAGGGACTTGCATTGAAGGAACATTATTTTAAATTTTAATTTGCAGCAAGAATTCTAGTTATAAAAAGAGAGCAAGAGAGACACAAAACCTGTTTACAGAAAGTGTTATGACCATTCCAGAAGGCAAAGGAATTCCGTGATGATTAGGAGTAAAGAGGACTTAGGTGAAGATTCTTAGCAACACAAAAAAGGACTAGTACCAACATTGATATTTCAGAGCATCATTTTGCAGAACTCGAACTTTGGAATCAGTCCGATTCGGTTACGTCGAATTGGATTTCTAGAGAAGAGGAAAAATAATAGATATCAAAGAGTTTGAGACAGTTCAATGGCACGAATAATGGTGGTGGATCTAGAAAGCATAATGCAATTGAACTTAAGCTGCTTCATGGGAAGAAAAAGAAAGAACTATAGCACGTTAATACATTTCCTTTTGATTCCAATTTTATATATCTCATTGTTGTACGTACTACTTTATTTACGCTGGGTACATTGTGGTTGCTTTTGTAGGTTCCAAAATGAAGAAGCAAAATCCAAGCTTGGGTCGAAGGCAAAAAGCGCAATCTAAAATGCTTGAGGTACTATCACTATAGAATTCTCATACGGTGTATGGTTTTCACTAGCATCCTTAGCAGTTTACTTCTACGGAATTTGCTATTGGTTTTGCGTTAAATTCAACTAGTCTTAGTAATTATTCAATGGTTCGCCAATATTGGCCAAAAATATAGTAAAAGCCGTAGGAACTTGACATATAACATTGACATTTGTTAATGTTTTCACTAGCACACATTTGTGATGCTCTTGCACATTGCCTCGCATACCACTGTTTTCTTCATTAATACACAATTGCCTCGTATACAGACAGTATGACTTCACACTAACTTAACTCATCCCAACAGGGGATTATGCTTTCCAGTATTTTTAGTTGTGTTCTTGTGCTCTGACAATTACATGAACTAAATTTCTTTTTGGATTGATGATTCCTGTGCTCCTAACAATTACATGAACTATTATAATTTTCTCATAAAATATGTAACCCCAAAAGTGGTAATGATGAAGCATACTTTTGTCAATTATCAGGTCTTTTGGATCAAATTATACATTCAAGTGAAAATGTTGACACAATGAAGCTACTCAAGCATCTTCATCCAAAGGTAAAAACTATATCAAATGTGAGAATATTCTGATCCTAGTTGTCAAAGAAAGCTCAAACTAAATGGTAACTGGTACTACTTTGATCCTAATTGTCTGATCTAAATGACCCACCTCTTTAAAGATCACAAATTAAGAGCTTGTTATATGTGTAAAATGGTGAAGGTACAACAAGCTTTTGCTTCTGTTACAGCGTTTGTTGAAGCCTTTCCTCCTCCTATGCCTAGAGGAGTGGTGTTCGAGTTACATACCCAACCAGTAAGATTCCTCAAACTCACCAATACTAGTTTGTTATCTTTCGAATTAATGTTATGTTTTGATTTCACTAGTGCAAACTACTGTCAGGTGGATGCAAGAGCTATTGTTGCTGGCAATGACTTAAACATTCTGTAAAAGTTCCTTTGGCAATCTAGTTTATTTTTTTTGTAAGCGTATTGATTGATCATTGATGAATGAATTGAAATGATCTTTAATCAGTTTTTGGTTGATTTTGTATTGGAAAAGTCAATTTTTGGTTAATTTTTTATTACTAAAGATAATGAGTAATGACCGGTTTTAGACTGAGTTAACAATGAACTCAGTGATTTAAAGGATGTAAATGTCTTTGTACAGCACTCTAACTGCGACAGCTGGAAGATAACTGACAGAAAACGTTTTTCCAAAAAAATGGTCAAAACCGGCCTAGTTTTGCAAAGTGCAAAAAAAAAACGGGCCTAGCTTTGTAACCCTGAAAAAAAAACAGGACTATATCTGTTTTTCACCCTAAACAGATTTAGAACGTTATTTTGGGGACCACCCTTTTTTTGAGGGGACCATGGTTTGATTAGGCCACATTCCCTCTAGTTATAAGGGGTGTTCTAATGCGTTGAAATTACTAACCTGCCCTTAACCTAATTTAATTTAAAACCAACCTAATAACTATCTATCTATCTATATATATATAACCACCACCTCCTCCCACCACCACCGCCCATCATCGTCGATTACTACCACCGCCGCCGATTACCACCACCTCCGATTATCACCACCACCAACCACCGATTACCACCACCACCACCACCTCTATATATGTATAGCTTAATTTAAATCTTTAACAAAGATATTCTCACAAACCCATTACTTGTCATTTGTTTTTGGTTGAAAAAATGAGAAGTAATCATCAAAATGAGTTGAAAATGGAAGTTGTGGAGAGGTTTAACGGAGGTTCTGATGTTGAGTTCGGTTAGAACGTGTTTTATAGTTGCCCTAGGTTCTTAACCGAACTCCCTGAACTGAAGAACACTAAGAACAGTTCGGTTCTATATGCTTTATAACTATGTTACAGAACTTACGAGTTCGGTTGTTTCGCATGAATGTATAAAGCGCCATGTAGGAACTCTAGGGTTAAAAACATAAGAAAAAAAGTTGCCATGTAATTGAACCTTACTATTTTTCCCATTATTTTTATTTCTCTTATAACCGAACTCTATCAACTTTGTTCGGTTGTTTATAAATTTTTTAAAGCGCCATGTAACTTAGAACTCTAGGGTTAAAAACATAAAAATTTTTGTTTGTTAAGTTCGGTTGGTTGTGCAATTGATCTCAAGTATGCGAAACAACCGAACTTATTTAACTTAGTTCGGTTGGATCGCAAAAGCATGCGGTTGCGAACCAACGGAACCTTACACATTATTTGTTCGTAAAGTTACATTAGTTGCGAACCAACCATAGAACATAACGTTGCATGTCGAACTTTCATTAATATGGAGTTCGGTAACACAAGTGTTTGGATCAAGCAACCGAACTACACCTTCAAACTAGTTCGGCTACTTGTTCATCTCACAAGGCAACCGAACTACACCTTCGGATGAGTTCGGTTACTTGTTCATATTCACAAAAACAACCGAACTACACCTTGAGATGAGTTCGGTTACTTGTTCTTCGTATAAAGTAAACGAAGCTGTTCAAAATCCGAGTTCAAAATTTTACATTTTTGGGGAAGTTTTTACCAATTTAACATACATTATCTAAGTTTGGAGCATACATGTTCACCCAAATACTCTTCCTCCGGTTGTAGTGGATAAAATCCATCACTTGAATACTCAAATGGGGTGAATTGGAAAAAAAAAAAAAATTCCATGTTTTTCTCCTTCATCTTCTCTAATTCTACTCTCACAATAATTCTACTCAACTAATAATAAACCCATCTTTTAATTTAATCTCACTAATTGTTTTTAACTAAATCATTTCACTAATCATAACTTAAAATTAATTACGAGGGTAGATTAGGTATTAATTAAATAACTAGATATGGGGTGACCTAGAATTACTTCTAATGTCTTTACCCAAAATAAAACCATGGTCCCCTCAAAAAAAGGGTGGTCCCTAAAATAACGTTCCAGATTTAGAACCATCTTTTGGGGAATACCCAATAAATGGGGGACTACCCAGTGATACAAATGTCCCCCCTACATTATAAGGGGTGTCCTAAAAGATAATGAAAGACTAATTTACCCTTATTCTAATTAAGGTTATAACTAATCCTAACCCAACCCACTAAACTAACTCACTACCCATTAACTACCCACTAATCTAACCCACTAATTAAACCCTATTTAAAACCTAAATAAAAACATAAAATCGTTTCTATTCTTCTTCTTCTTCTTCTTCTTTTTCTTCTCTTCTTCCTCTTCTTCTTCTTCGTAGACATCGACGTTAGTCGTCGATTCGAAAAAATTTCATCGTCGATTAATCCATATTTATAAGCAATGCGTGCCAAGCAAACACCCAAACTTCCAGGATTGAGTCCGGGACTCCCACATATAGTGAATCTCCCAAAATAATTTCTAAAGTTTAAAGAACTCGAAGCACCTTTTAGAGGCAAAATCAATGATCCAACCGCAAAACAGAAGTCTGATTCAAGTGAAATGCAAATCCGTGGGTAATTTCCTTCATACCCCTTATTTTGAATTCTTTATTTGTTGAAGAAATCGATTATAAATCATGAAAACGCAATGAAAATGGTAGTTTCAGGGTTGATTTCGGTTAGGAGTTTTTTGTCTAACCCTATATTTTGCTAACCGAACTTACCATCATTTAGAACAGTTCGGTTAGATCGCACTGAATAATTTCGTAACCTGGCCACCGAACTATGTACTTCGGTTATGTCGCAAAGAATAAATGCATAACCGAACTGAGTCATTTACTTTGAAAATTAGGGTTCGGTTAGGTCGAAAACAACACTTTTTACCGAAGTTTTCATATATTTAGTTCGTTTATGTCTATCTGTTTGTTTGGTCACCGAACTTAATAGTTCGGTGAGGTCTACAAAACAATTTACTAACCGAAATTACCTTTTTTATAACCGAACTTTTGTAATATTTAGTTCGGTTACGTCTATATTATTATTAGGTAACTGAACTATTGTCTGTTAACTCCAGATGTTCTGATTACTTCATTCTTTATGGATATTTGATTTGGTAACACAATATTCTCTAATGTTTAGCTAATACTTTGGTTTTTGTTCATTAGGAACAAAGGAAGAAGATTGAGACAACAACTAGATGAGGATTTGAAAACTCCCACCTCTCGTGGAGAAAAACATTTAGATTTCCGAAAACGTGGTGCCACATATGCCAAACATGGAGGGGGGCTCGTTACCGGAAGAGAACCAAGATAATGATTATGAATAAGACCAAGGAAATGAAGACCAAGGAAATGCAGAGGCTGAACAACAAAGAGAACACGAAAATGTAGAGGAAGAAGAAGTACGACAGGTTCAAGAAGAAGAGGAAGACTTGGATGAGGAGGAAGAGGAGGGAGAGGGTGAAGAGGAGGTAGAGGAGGGAGAGGAGGAAGATGAGGAAGAGTATGGAGAGGAGGAAGAGGATGGAGATGAGGAAGAGTATGGAGAGGAGGAAGAGGATGAAGATGAGGAAGAGCAACAAATTGTTGTCTTTAAAGAGAAAAAGAAGGCGAAGCCGCCTAGTGCTAGATACTCACACATTCCCCCTGATAATTTATGTTTGTCACCTCGGAACCCAACTTATGGTACTCCAAATGATGGGGGTCCAACTTTGTTTGGCTACAAAAACTCATGGGCTGCGAAGATCTATGCGACAAAGGTATTATTTAAGTTAACACTTAACTAACAAAACTATTTTTTTCTATCTTGGGACATGTTTCGTCAAGTAATAATAGTGTTATGTTTGTTTTCATAGGATCATAATGATGCAGTTCGTCTTATTAAACGTTAAAAGGCGTCCAAATGGGATCTTTCTTTGGAGTGTGACGAGTTTGTAGCGAAGGTTCAAGAATGTGTGTTATGGAGAGCTGTTCAGCATGCACATGTGGAATTTTACGATGTTGTCGTATCAGCATTTGTCGAGAGGTATTATCCCGGGACATATACTATGCATCTTCCATTTGGTGAGATGGGAATTACTCCCGATGATTGCCACAATATCACTAGCTTACCAGTGGAAGGTAAATGTCTTCGAGAAAGCTACAACCCCTAGATGAGTTATGAAGCTCTTGAAGAATTGGCTCTTAAATGTCTTGGATGGGATGCAAGAAAGTCTCAATGTGAGTTTAGACGTTCCGTGAGGTCCCCTAAACGTGGTGATGAGTATAATACACATGAGGCTAATGGAGGATTGAAGAAAAAGGTGAAGAAATTCAAGTTGGTTAAGTTGAAGGAAGCATTTGGAGGGACCAAAAAGAAGGTGCAGCGAGGAAAGTTGGTGATGGACGAGGACACCCTTAGGCATCATGTCACAGCTTATTGGTTATATCAGCTAGGAACTGTTATTTTCCCCGACACTTCTGGAAATAGGGTGGATGCACAATATCTACATCTTTTGGAGCATCTCGACGACATCAACAATTACTCTTGGGTCACTGGGGTGCTTGCTTTTACATTGAGCAAAGGGTCGAGGATTAAGACGAATCAAATAGGAGGCTATTTAACTCTTGTTCAGGTGACCTTTTACATTGTTAATGAGTAAATTAGTAACTAAATTGATGTCCTTCAAATTCTATTTTCATGAATGTGGTTAATATTTTCCTATTTTCTCATAGGTTTGGATTTATGACCACTTCCCTTCATTGGGATTGGGTAAGGAAAGGAAATCTTATCCCTATGATGCACCTACAACAGGACAATGAGTGTTTTTGGACGCACAAAAGAAGTCTAAAGAGGAGCAGTTGACTTTGTTGAGGGAGAAATTGGATAACCTGACGGTGAACGATGTGGTATTTCACCCATACGCCATACCCGATGATGTCATATTCCTTCGATACGATATTAATGGTTTCTCTAATGTCACGCACTACTATGGACCTATTTGGCATCCAAACGGCTACGCAATATGTAATCCGAGGAGAATATTAAGACAAAGTTGTTGCGTCCAAATGGATCCCGATGTGGAGAATGAAAATTTCACTTTGCAGGTTCAAGGAACAAAAAACATTGAGAAATATTTTGTTCCAAATCATGAGCCCACTCCCGTTGTAGCACATTGGAATGCACTTGCTACCAACCAGTTACCAGGAGGTGATTGTGTACCTTGTGAGGAAGATGTAAATGCATGTGACTAAGATTATATGGAGTATTATGAAGAAATCAGTCATACCTTTGTGATAAATAAATAACAACAAGCTAAGGCGGATGCGACGAAAGCAAAGGAAAAGGAGAGGGAGGCTAAGCGAGCTCAGAAGACCATGCCTATTTGTGGAGATGAAGCAAAAAGGTTATGGGATAATGTGGTAAGAAAATTTCTTTGTCTTACACTGTGTGTTATTTAAAGGTATTGAAAATATTTTTGCTTATGCTTAAATTTGGAATTAGGTGTTGAAGGGTTCGAAATTGTTGAAGAAATGGATGGCTAAAATAAAAACTGGAAAGCCGATGTCGACTAAGGAACAAACTGCATACTACAAGGAGTGGGAGGGTCTTATAACTAAAATAATGGTGCATCCAAGTAGGACTAAGCAACTGAAGAGGGGTCGACAACAAGGTAAAGGTTCGAGTCGCGTTGTGGAGGAAACCGGTGGAGGAGATGAAACCCCAAGTGATGAGGAAGTTCGACCAAGAACTCGTGGTAAACAAGGAGGTGGTAGGAGGGGTCGTAAGAGTGGTAATTAGTGGTATGATTTTAGTTTCCAAAAACATGTTGGTTATGGATTTGGTATGTTTTTGTGTTTTAAACAACTACTTAAGGATTTCGTAGTTTGGTATGTATAACTCTTTTATATTTGTTTTATAGTATGTTTTTCAAATTTAATCGGGTTTGTGTTTTCAATTTTATAAAGCTAAAATGTTGAATACAGTGTTATTTTCGGCAACCTAAAATATAAAATCAGCAAACCGAACTTGATGTTCAGTAACCTTATAGACTTCTTCAGGACACCCAATGTACGCGTGTCGTAACCACAACAAATTAATTAATACTTTACTACCTATTTAACAAGTAATATAGGGTAGTCAAGGTCGATCCCACTAGGAGCACGAGATTCTAGTTGTAAATTTGTCACACAAAGGGGGGTATTGATTAAGAATTTTAGAAAGTAAATAAAATAAACAAAGCAATTAAAAGGAAATCAATAAGAGAGATTAGATCAAGGAATCCTTCTTCGCTGCAAAACAATGATTAAAGTTATGTTCTTTTCCACTTCTTATTAGTCACAAATTATCACCAACCGTAGGTATAGAAGCTAGATCAGTGCTAACCCCAAAATCCCTTATATCACCGGGATCTGAAGTTCTCGACTAAGGTTCTATTCAACAAACCACCTAGTAGTAGATCACTCAAGATGTAATTTAGTTAAATGCATTAAGATTTATGAATTTATTAGGTTGATATTAGTAGTTAGACTCTTAGATCAAGGTCCACTTGCTAACGTTGCTTTCACACACAATTGTTCCACGGAATCCCTCCGCAAGGTCTCGTGTTTGATACTTATGTAAAGAGTCAAGAAACGGTTACTTATCCCCTAACTTTCACTAGCTATAGATCAAATTAACAAATCAATTTAGTTGCGCACCTAAACAATCTATCAATCAATCATGAATGTATAAACATTCCTATTAGTAAAAACAAACGATAATCATGTGAAAAATTCAAAGTAGATTTGAAACAAAACTCAAAACATGTTAAGAACTAGGAATTCATCCTCAATCAAATTAGTTACTCATGCTAAGAGTTCACACAAAGAATAAAGAAAAGAAAAATGTTGTGTGTAAAAGTGTATCAAATGTGTATCAATGTGTGTGGAAGTGTGTATAGAAAAGTAGAGAACTTCTCTATTTATAGGCTTCAATGTTCTCCATATCTTCCAAGGAATAGAATCCCTTTCCTTTTGTAGCTCAACTTCCAAATCCAAGTCTTTCTCAAATCTTCCATCTCCTCTTTCCAAATTCAAGCCAAATTCTTCATTCAATTCCAAGTCCAACTCTTCACATCCCATGAGAGAAATCCACACAAAATTCGCAACTTTTTGCTCGCCGTAAAACTGTGTTTTTGGCCGGAAATAGGCCGGAATCCGTCATGCTTGATTTTGAGATTCTCCTCAGGCAATGGGATATTCGTTCGGTCAACAGATTAAAGTTAACGTCGATCTGGTCAGACCGTTAGTCAAAGTCACCGGATATAGTCAAGTCAGCTTTGAGTCAGTTGTCTTAGTCGGCTGGATTGGCTTACTCACGAGTTTGGATCGGATCGGTCATCGGGATCAGCCGAGTTAACTCGCCGGAATAGAAATCCGTAGGATTCGTTTAATTATAGGACTTTCCCAGGCCAAATTCCGGCCTCTTCTTTCTTCATGTCCCTGTAACAATCCTACCATACATCTAAGAATTCAAAATTTCTTCACTGCAACAGAGCTTCGGTTCAGCTTAGTTCACCACTCATTTGCTTCTTATTCACATCTCAAATAGCACCAGCATCTAACCCATTCTCAACTTGCAGTTTCAGACCTCCAACAACAATAACCATTCACTGATTTCTTCAACACTATTCTCGGCGGCGTCATATGATTTCACCCATCATCAATTCCATCTAAACCCTGTAATTCATTCCAAAGAATCAAACTCATCTTGTTCTTCAATTCACCCATCACTCGACCCAAAACCAAAATCGAGAGGAACCCATTACAACTGTGACACTAACCCATCCTTTTTCTATGATTCTCAATCAAATCCAATCCAATTTTGAAACCATAGGAACCCATCTTAATTTGGTTGCTTTGCTTCTCAACCCTGATTTCTTCCACCAACCCATCTTAATTTCTTACACGGTTTAACATTCATCCTCAATTGACAGCGGCAATAGATCTCATTCTTCCAACTATTCTTGCTTCACCAACACAAATCGGTGACTTCGGTTTCACGATTTCACCACCACACCATCTGTCTCCTCCTGATCAAATCGATCCACAATTTCCATAAACAAATCGAACCTATTTCCACTTTACTCAATCTGAATCTTCAATCGGCAACAACAACTCTATCTCTTAATCTTTCAACATGAATCGATCCCCTTTGTTTTCTTCTCGAACCCTAGCTTCTAAAAACTCTCGACTCTTCTTTCTGTTTCTCAATTTCCTCTCAATTGCTCTTGATTCAGACAAGAGCGCAATGGTCTTTGTTTTCGATTTTGTTCTCCCATATTTTCTTCTCGGAGTCGATGCGACGGTATTTGCTCAATTTCAGCCCCAAATGATTTGGGAAGAAATACCTTGACTTAGGGTTAGGTTATGATTGGGGTTAGGGTCCGGATAGGTACGCCCACGGTGTGGGTATATGGATCCAATGGATTGGACACCCACCATTAAAACCACCCAATTTACTGGGTGCTACAACCAACCTTCCTTTGGATAAGGGCTATACAGTGATAGTAAAATCCACTTATGAGTGATAAGGGGTACCCTAAATGAGAGCCCCTTAACCATAGATGGGCTCCAGATAGTGCTCTCCCTATGAAATGACGATTTTGCCCTTTTTGTCCAATTTGGGTGATTTCTCCTTATTTTCGTCTGTGTGACTCCAGAGTACCTAATAGCTCAAAAACACACATAAAATACATAATTTTACTAGAAAAATAGCAAAGAAAGCATAAAATCTTAGATAGTAAATACGGTGTATTCTACACCTATCA
>JAJJWX010000486.1:0-56629 GCA_023529315.1 Papaver bracteatum | reverse complement strand
ATATCACAGCAAATGATAACTTAAATTATGGAAAATACATTTTGCGAGTATAGAATATTTTACGAAGATAAAAATCGAAAAGCTTTTACTATAAATAGGAGTTTAAATGTAAAATTCAAGAGGTTCTTTTAGTGAGTGTTAGAAAATATTTTAGGAAAGAGAATAGAGAAAGTTGTAACTATTTTAATTCCATTTAGATATTTCTTTGTGATCAATTGAGAACATTAATAAGAAAATTGTTATTCATCATCAAGAACTTCTTGAGTTTTTACTAATTCTATTGAGGGTGTAGTTGTAGGTTATTCTGCAACTACATAATTGGTGCTAGAAACAGGGAGAGAGTAATGGATTTATCAAACCTGATATTTAATTCAAGAAAGTTCTAGTAAAGTTTAGTACAATTATCAAAAAATCTCACTGTATCCATAAGCTTCAAGGCAAAAAGTGGAAATTTCAGGGAACAATTTGCATTCACAAACACATCAGCAGAACTTCGAAGGAGTTGAAGAAAATACAACTAAACATGAAAGCAGCCAAAGTTTTTATCAGCAACACGATTTCATCTTCAAAAAAACGATTCACGATGAATTTTTAAAACAATACTGCGATGTAAGAGGGGAAATACTACCAAGCACAGATTGTCAATGGGGAAATTTGGAAGAAAATTCGTTGTTGCAAGAAAAGGAATCAACAGCAAAATTAAACAAGAAGGATTCCCTACTACCAACACACATTAATAACCAGGAACCTACAGATTAGAGAATGGTGGAGGATCGAATTAAAGCCTCTTTTCATACTCATGATAAAATTTTGGTCCTGATATTTGAATCTTCTTCACCTCATCTACAAGAGAGTATGATATGATCATCAATCAGAAGAGTATAGAATTTCTAAGCGGAGAAATTAAATTCATGCGGTGGTGGCCATCTGTTAACGCCACTAACCCAGCGTGGATTTCTCTTGTAAGGGTTCCTTTTCACCTTTTGTCTCCAGGAATAGTTGAAGGTCTACTCATAAAGTTTGGATCGGTTGGAGATATACTACATGCTTATGAAGATGGTGCTTACGAACAACTACATACTTACTAAGATGGTCCCATATACTTACGAAGATGATCCCCATCAAAATTCTTACGAAGATGGTCCCCATAAAAATTCTTTTTTGTCATATACTTACGAATATCATCTTCGTAGGGTCAAATCTTACGAATATTCGCAGAAGCATCACTTCTACTTTTTTACACTTTGCAAATATTCACTTTGCGAACAATCGCAGCACCAACACTTCGCAAATGTTCGTTTACTTCGCAAAATTCCGCAAAGCAGCAGAATTTTATTTCGCGAGAGTGGGCTAGAATAATTGGTATGCTATGAGAACATGCAAGACGATGCTAGCTTCGCAAGAAAATCACATACTTCGCAAGAGACAACAACGACTCACATAAAAGCTAAGTACCTCTTTCCTTAAACATTTTATTTGCTTACGAAAAATAAAAGATTTTTGATTTGATTTACAAAAAGCGATTCAATCACACAATTACAAAGATGATACAATTACAAATATCTCAAGATTTCACAATTACAAAAGAAACCGAGAAAAACATCTCGCACAAATCAATTTATATATTTCTCTTGAAAAATTTACTTTATTTCCAATGATATGATATTCGACATGGAGAGTAGTAGCTGACAAACCTTTATGGCGTATACTCGTAAAAGGCAAAGAACCTCAGTGCGTCATATGAGGGGGTACCTATTAAGATCATTTCCATGGAAAAATATTTGTCAAGAGAGATGAAATAGATAATACAAAGGAAATCAAAACAAACAAAAAGATTTTGAAGTAGCATATAAATAAAAAATAAGAAATTTTGATAAAAGAAATGTCGAATACTAATTTAAATTTTTATTTGCATTACAACATAGCATGAGGCAAAGAACATGGAGTGAGAGTTAGCATGATGGGTTCGCAATATTTCTTACATTTAGAGGATTAAGTACTTCTTAAGGATACTTCATACTTCTTATATATTTCGAGGATTAAGTACTTCTTATACTTCTTCAAGGATACTTCATACTTCTTATACTTCAATGGTTGATACTTCTTATTTACTTCGCAACATTCCGAGACTTCGCAAAAGAATAGAGGCAAGTATATACTTTTCAAGACTAGTATTCTTTCTCTCGTTCCTTCATCAACAAAGATCAAAGATTACTACAACAATGGATTTTTTCTTAAAGATCGCTCTTCAAGCAATATTCAAGAAAAAAGAGGCAAGATGTAGGAGCGGAATATCACAACAAATGATAACTTACGAAATTGTGGAGAGAAAATACATTTTGCGAGTATAGAATATTTTGAGAAGATAAAGAAATCACGAAGAACGTTTTACGAGTAAAGGAAGTTCGTGAAGTAAATTTGCGAAGGTTCGTATGATGATTCTTTGATCCAAAATTAAGGGAAAGATTAGTTTTTATCCAATGTGTAAAATCATATAAATAGCCATTTAGGCATGAGAGGAAAGGGAGAGACACAATTTGAGAGATGAGGATAATTTTAGGAGGAGAGAGAAAATTTTAGAGAGGGATTTATTTTCTTTATCATCTTCTTCCCCAAAATTCTAGAGCTCCAAATATTCATTAATGGAGTCTCAATTGTAAAATCATGTAATCATATACAATCACTAGTGAAGCATCGTGGATGTAGATCACATTGATCGAACCACGTAAAAATCTTTGTGTCTTTTTATAATTTTAGTACTTTAATCTTCATATTCACATCAAATAATTGATATCATCATATTGGATTCTTATGAGGGTGTAGTTGTGAGATAATCCGCAACTACAACGAAAGTCATGATGACGTTTCAATCTTGAAAATAGTTTTGATGACGATAGTCGATTCTTTATGTATAACGACTATTATGACACTATAAAAGAATGTTTCAATGATTGAAATGTAGAGTTGAGATTATGTAACCACCTATGGATATAAGCATATATAGTATGTTCGCACATTAGTGTATAAATCCATGAACTGAAAACCAAGTGCGTGCATATATGTGCATGCGGTATTGGTGAAGGAGACAGGTTTGGTATGTATTCCCGTACATGTACTGGCGGAAGTTCACGTCCGTAAATTTCTAATGAGTTTGAAGTTTACGAACTTACAAACCAGTCATCTTAGGTACGTGTACCCATACGCGTATTGGCGGAACTTTTCTACCCGAAAAATTCTGCGGAGTTTGGAAACTAAAACCTACTCAAATACGATAGCTAAGGTACGCGTACTCAAGATGGTTATTTCTCAAATCGGTAGTTCATGAACTTAAAACAATAAATTATAAGGAATGCAATCTTTGCAAACCGTGGCTATATTGTTTATGAATTGATTCAAATGAATCAAATCGATTTTGTTTCAATTGTGTCTATGTATAAAGACCTAAGTAATTGAACAACTCTTGAACTAGTTATTATGAATCATTTGAACTAGTTACAAGAAAGATGAATACGGTTGATATGAAAGTACTCATATGGATAACCATTGGTTAACTATTTGTGAACCAACCAAATGTATACGTTTAGGTACAGTTACTCAAACCTAAATAAAATACATTTCATGTGTGTGTGACAATCTAAGTTTCGATTTAACGGTTAAAAGATATTAGCTTGGATAAATCAGACTTTTCATCTAACGGTGAATATTAAATGCTTGGTTACTAAGGTAACTTAGATTGCAAACCCTGATTTGAAAACTATATGAAGGAAATGTCTAGCAACTGGGAAAACTAATCCCCACACCTCCTGTGTGATACTAGTTGGTTTGCTAGAGTTTATTCTCCTTTAACCGTAGGTTTCTTCTCGAGACCCTGTTGGTTTAGCGACTTAAAGACGTCATTGGGATCGTGAAGCCAGACGAAACTACTTTTCTTGTAGTTGAGCGATCTGATTTGACATTTTCTATCATACGAGTTCAATTAAATAATTGGCTTGATATTATATTTCTGATAGGGCAAGATAAAAAGAAATCACAAATATCTTCGTCTCATCGTTTGTGATTCCGCAATATTTAGTTTCGCTACCATACGATTTAGATTATTGTGAGGTGATCAATAATTCTAGGCTATTCTTCGGGAATATAAGTCCGGGTTATTGATTGGTTCATGTTCACCTTGATTTTATCAAAAGACAAAACAAAACTCGTAGGTTTATCTGTAGGAGACAGATTTATCTATTATCGTAGACTTTTCTGTGTGATACAGATTTGTTTATTCAAGTCGTCGACTTTGGGTCGTAGAAACTCTTGGTTGTGGGTGAGATCATCTAAGGGAATCAAGTGCGTAGTATCCTGCTGGGATCAGAGACGTAAGGAGCACAACTGTGCCTTGAATCAGTATGATATTGATTAGGGTTCAACTACAGTCCAGAACGAAGTTAGTTTATAGTAGGCTAGTGTTTGTAGCGGCTTAATACAGTGTGGTGTTCAATATGGATTAGGTCCCGGGATTTTTCTGCATTTGCAGTTTCCTCGTTAACAAAATTTCTGGTGTCTGTGTTATTTCTATTCCGCATTATATTTTGTTATATAATTGAAATATCATAGGTTGTGCGTGGTATCAATCAATTGTGAAATCCAACCTTTGGTTGTTGATTGGAAATTGATTGATCCTTGGATATTGGTCTTTGGTACCATCCAAGTTTATATCTCTTGTATTTGATAAAGACTCGCATATTTCTATTTGCTTGAGTATAGATCAAATCGAGAGATAGATATATTAACTCCTTGATATACTTTTTATTTAAGATTGAGTCTGACTGTCTAGTTGATTCTCTTAAAGGTGTATTCGAGTTAGTCCATACATATTGCTAATCGAAATATTGGGTGATGTTGTTAGACTCCCGCTTTTTCACATGGTAAAACCGATATTAACTTATGTTGAGAGTCTTGGTAGAACCCATCCTCGACTATATTGGGATACATGGTAGAACCGATCCTACCTTATGTTGGAAGTCTTGGTAGAACCGATGCTTACCTATATTTGGATACTTGGTAGTACCGATCCTATCTTATGTTGTAGAACCAATACCTACTTATATTTGGAGACTTGATAGAACTGATCTTAACCTATGTAAGGAGTCATAGTAGAACCGGTCACAAGAGAAAAATCGATTGCCAACATTAACATATCACTTACGATTTTGTGTCAGTTTGGAATTAGGGTCTGCTAAATAGGAAAGTTCCATATGTCGACATAATTTGAAAATGTATATAATTCTTATCTTTTATTGTTCAAAGATATTCCATGATACTCAAGGTGATCCCAAACCAAAATATTGAGAATCTTTTAATTAAGATTTTTGAATAATATGTTTATGATTTTCCAACAGTCAAAACATATCTCTTGAAAAGATATATTAATTAAGTTCTAAACTAATATTATATATTTTCTAAAGAAAGATTTTGGAATTACAGTTTGGATATTAGTTGGAAATATGAAAACCGAAATTAGGTACTTTATACATATCTTGAGAATCTTTCGGTTTTGGAATTTCATTGTTGTCCAAACAACCTTGGTATATAAATAGTTGAGTTTGCATTTCTTGCAAACTATCCTAAGAGCCAAGCAAACTTCATTTGTGTTCTTTATGGTGGAGCCATCTATTCGGAGAGGAAAGTACCCTAATTAGGCGAAATCTCTTACAACCGCTCGTTTAAATAATTCTGTGGGATCAAGAAGCTCTATGAGTACCATTGGTGGGAAACTATATAATTAAGTTGTTATTGTAGTTTTTGATTATTGATTTGATTGACTAACAGTTGTTAAAACTTTGATTGCACCTAGTTTGATTTATTCTTATAAGGTCACTCAAACTAGATCAAAGTATTAGCGGGATCTCCAGAACTGTTTTTAGATCCAAAGATAACGTGTGATCATCCATTGTTAAACAATTTCGTTTTGTGTGTGATCGGTAACAAGTGGAATCAAGTTTGTGTTTTGCATGTGTTAGATCAATGCTCGGTCGAACTCGCAAGCATTGTTATCTCAAGCTTGTTTGTCAAGTTTAGGTTATCAAAACTATAAGTATTGATTTATAGTCTACTTATAGCTATGTCTTTGATTAAAATAGAATGTGTAGTTGATCTTTTGACATCACGACGTTCATTGATTGAAGACGAAGATCTACCGAAGGGAGCTTAGAGGAACTTCATCGACAAAAGGTATGTGGAGACTAAACTTATCTGTCACTTAGAAATCTATTCTATTCTATCTCCTAATGATACTAAGTCGTATAGCTATACAGACTTTTATATTATACATATTTGATATTTCGAGCCGAGTTTATCTCACTTATCTATTTATCGAAATACGAGTTGAAAGATTTCTGATTTAACTACGTTCATCATTATTCTTGATGAGTTTATTTGGAAACAATTTATTTGTTGGAAACTAAATAATAAGTCAAAAGATGATCATGTGAAAATTTCCTTGAAACATCTTACATGATTTGTGTAAGACAGTCATTTGATGTCGACTCGGAAAGTTTCGTATTGATCATTCGATCACTTGAAAATTACTTATAAGATAATAATTTGTGTGAGACAACTATTGTCATCTTCTAAGGATGTTTCAATGATTGAAATGGGAGTTTAGAACAATTAACCTTTCTCTGGATACAACACAGTATGCATACCAGTATGCAAACTGTTTTGGTATGATTCAGGTACGGAAACCTTATTTGCATACTAGTATGCGAACGGTTCTAACTGTTAAAGTCCGAGAACCAAGTTTGCATACCAGTTTGTGAACGTCTCTACCCGAGTTAGGTCCTGAATGACAGTTTGCGTACCCGCTTGCAAACGGCTGGACAATACCGAAGTTAGGAACTATAGTTTGCGTACCAGTTTGCAAACTTAGAGGTTAAAGTTCTAAAATGGGATTAAGTATGTGTTGATGGTGGTTTTCGGTTTAGGGCTAAAATCGTGAAACCCTGTATTTTAATACGATGTCATCCTAGAAAGGAACAAAAGACATTTGAAAGTGATGAGTGCATAAACATTTTCACTTACATATGTATTGAGCAATTCAACATATTTACGAAATTTATCCAGAATGGTGCGTAAAGAAAAAATCCCAGATATTCTGTAAATTTAACCTACCGCATTATTCACTGATGCATGGACTTCCTGGTTGTAGTTGCAGGAAATCCTACACTACACCCCTCACAAGAATTCATAAGAATCAACACATATTTGAAGATTAATAACAACACTTTTATTGATTAATTCTCAGAAATATTACAAGAAATGGAAGAAATCAAGAATACAACCGCTCTCTTAAACTTTCTCTCTCCTCAAAACTTTCTCAACAATCTCCAATTGATCTCTCTCCCTCTCTGAATCTATTAGTTCTCTTTATATAGGGTAGTTACATAGTGGATGACAGCTAAGCTATCCTTTAATTTCGGATCTGACTCGCGATATTCTCGCAGCAGTTGTAATGTCTATTTTCGCAGATGCTATAATCTTCGCAGGATCGTCATGCTTTTATCGTGTTTCAGCTACCATCATCTATTATGTCATTCTTTGAGTCATTCTGCGACACTCGCAGTGTGTTGTTGAAGAATTCGCAGAAAGGTTGTTTATAAACTTCGCAAGAGTGTTATTGTGGAGATATTCTGATCCTACACTGGTGTTTTCCTATGTTATGTTCCTAGCCGAACTCTCATTATTGGGATGACATGACGATTAATGTTCACTCGCAGAAGAGTAGCATGAATCTTCCGAAGTGTTATTATTGAGACTTGCATGAAAACACTCACATAGGCTACACCAACCTCAGACAAAGAGATCAGCGTGTTTACACACTTTTTAATTAAAAGTTAGCGCGATCGAACGCATTTAAAATTCTTAAGGAAAATCTAGACTGTCCATATCAGTCTTAAAAAATGATCACGACCACACGATTTGGCCATACAATTTAACAGGCCTAGCCTACTCCTAGCGGAAATAGGCGATCATCATGATGACCACCGACGGGCCCACTAATATCCCGACCGATCGGATTCCATCTAGTACACCCGCAACACTTTTGAACGCTACCCTAACATGGGTGATCACGCTATTCAAAGATAAGCTCAAACGATCTAAGACCGAAAAAAACGGTCTAAAAAAACATCACGACCGCCCAATATGGCTAGCCTAGTTGGACGGCCTAGATCTTCCCTCGAATGATCAAAAGGGTACTGACGTGTTCAATGACGACCCAACTACATTCTTGGTCAATCGACTTGCCCATGACAAACCAAAAACGTGTTGAATCACTCGCCCAAAGAAGGGTGATTGCGTGATTTTTATAACCCTAAAACTAAATCATCGGTGATATGCAACTGCCGCAAATAGATCATGTCCGTCCATCTTCTCTAGCTTGGTCGAACAGCTTAGATCGGATTCCATATGGACAATGTTGTGGCACTGTGATAACCGGCCACCCCTCTTCCATGAGGAACGATCGGCCAATCCGTGGCTTGCTCATATAACCTTCGAATGACCACCCAAAAGAGGCTAGTCGCGTTGTTTGGATAATCCAATGGCAGTATACAACTACCGTAAATCATCTCGTCCATCCAACTTCGATAGCCTAGTCGGATGGTTTAGATTTATTTTTAGGAGGCCAACAGGGTAACGCTGCGATCATCGGCCACCCCTCCTCCATAGGGAGCGATCGACTAAGTGGTAGCTCACCCATAGAGTTCTCAAACGATCACCCAAATGTGGCCGGTCACACTACCTTTTTTAAGACGTTCAATTCGTGACCAATTTGACCGAGCTCTAAAACA
Source organism: Papaver bracteatum (assembly GCA_023529315.1). Taxonomy (NCBI): domain Eukaryota; kingdom Viridiplantae; phylum Streptophyta; class Magnoliopsida; order Ranunculales; family Papaveraceae; genus Papaver; species Papaver bracteatum. The sequence goes on along the minus strand of JAJJWX010000486.1, from coordinate 47,792 downwards.
ATGATGTTTCTTGCAAAACGATTATTTTCAGCTGCTTGTTTAAAAGCGATGCTTTATATACATAGATCATAAGCGATGTTTTATAAATATTGATTTAAAAAATAATTTTATTATTTGACCTAAAAGCACTATGTGCTACTTTTAGCGGCGAGTCTCACGACTTGACCCATTTACTCGAGAATAAAACATGTCACACAAACTGGGGGATGCTCACTGGGGTATTGGTCTTGTGGTTTACAGAATGCGGCGTGAAACACGCCCATTACAAGAAAGTGTCAAGAAAGAATGGACAGTTAACATCAATGAGAGTAGTGGGTGAAAGTGTGACTAGTTTTCCATTAGAATGGAAACGTGGTGATCACCACCTTTTACACAACCCCACCTCTCCACTTCTTAATCACCTCAAATTCCTACTAGATCAGGGGTGATCGAACATGACTTGTATACATAGGATTTCAACCTATTTCAAACATAAGAACACAAGTGTTATCAACACAAGTATCCAGAAAACACCAAGAACTGATAGCTTATGTTCTGCAAGCCAGTTCCACATTATGATACAGGTCATAAAATAGCCACACCTTCATAATTCCACATTCTGATCTCAAACACCTTCTTCGCTTCCCTTTCTAAGATCAACCCTTCTCATTCACTTTGTGACTAAATTGAATTTGGAACGACCATTTCTTGGTTTAGGATAGAGTCTTACAGATTGATCTCTCGAATCTAAAAGTACTCCCATGTAGTGCATTTATTTAGGGTTTGAATTCGTTTCTCATCAACACACCCAAATTTACCAAAAATAGCGGAATCAGTTTTTACCCGAAAATAGTATGTTTTCATACTCATGAACAAATACATTAATAATTTAAGGAATGATATCTTTGCAAACCGTGGATTAATGTTCATGAATTGATTTCGTTATAAGTACTTTGTACAATTACGAATCAATCCAATTTTGTTTCAATTGTTTCTTATATTCTTCTATGAGATATATACAATTGAACAACTCTATGAGTAATACAGTTACACTCATTTGATTATCTTTCATGATTGATTGATCATTATATTTGATCTAGAAGTGTTAGATGAGTGTGGTTAATACAAAAGTGTTCATATGGCTAATTTCGGTTAACTATTGTTGAGCCAACTCAATATACACGTTTAGGACCATATCTAAATAAAGGTATATTTTATTTGTGTGAAACAAGCTAAGACCATCTAACGGTGGAGAGATATTGCTTTGGTTTTAAGCAAACTTAGATTGAATCTTAAACCGGGTTTTCATAAAATGGTGAATATTGAATGCTTTGTTTCTAAGCTAACTTAGCTTTGATTGTAAGCAAATTATTATTTAAAAAACTATATAAGGGAGAACTCTAGCAACTAGAAAACCTAATCCCGACACTTTCATGTGTCCTAGTTGCGACTAGAGTCGATTCTCCTTTAACCAAGCTTTTTTTTAAAACCATTATAGTTTAACGACTGGAAGACTTTATTTGGGATTCGTGAAGCAGACCCAACTATTTTCTCTGTAATTGCGTGTTTTGATCTTAATTGTTCTATCATATTGAGTACTATCTTCTCTAAGATTTGCTCGAGATTTATCTTCGATAGGTAAGATATAAAAAGTAATCACAAATCTCTTCGTCTCTTTATCTCTGATTCCATAATAACTTCTTCTACTACCATATAGTTAAGTTATTGTGAGGTGATTGATATTTCTTGGCTGTTCTTCGGGAGTATAAGACCAAATTATCAATTGGTTCCTCTTCACCTTGATTTATCATAAAAACGGAACAAAAACTTCATAGGTACTTCAGTGGGAGACAGATTCATCTATCAGAATAGACTTATCTGCGGGAGACAAATTTGTTTATAAGTTTTCGACTTTGCGTCGTAGAAATTCTTAGTTATGGGTGAGATCAGCTAAGGGAACCAAGTGCGTAGAGTCCTGATGGGATTCATAGGCGTAAGGAACGCGGTTGTACCTTAATCGGTGTGAGACTTGGTTAAGGATAAACTACATTCCAGTCCAAAGTTAACTTGTAGTAGGTTAGTGTCTGTAGTGGCTTAATACAGTGTGGTGTTCAAATATGGACTAGGTCCCCGAGGTTTTTCTGCATTTGCGGTTCCCTCATTAACAAAACTTATGGTGTCTGTGTTATTTATTTTCCGCATTATATTTTCTATATAATTGAAATATCATAGGTTGTGCGTAGTTCAATCAATTGGTAAATCCGACCTTTGGTTGTTGGATAGAAATTGATTGACGCTTGGGAAATTGGTTTTTGATACCATCCAAGTTATTCTCATACCAATTAGTTCACGGATTCCATCATGTTGGTTTGATGATTGATTTGAGAAGTTTGGGAAGCCCAATACTTTTTTAGCTCTTAAATCACTCACATATGAAGTAAGAAATATTCCTTTCTGATTCTTAACAATATATTGTTGCCTCTATTTCTTATATTTATATGTGTTTGAAGGTTATTGAAGAAATAGAACCCGTCAAGATTGCGAATACAAAGGATAAAGGCAAAGGTGCTCCTCGCAGGGAGAAATCTGTTGTCCCTCCTTTGAAGAGACGGAAAGTTTAGTCTCATTCTCCCTCAATTCCTCAAGATGGTGAAAGTCCCAGTGGTAATAATAATGATGATGATGATGATGATGATAGTGATAATGATGATATCTCTTCTGAGAAAGAATCTTCTCAGCCTGAATCTTCCATGGCTCATCTATCCGGCATTTTTTCTAATACCATGCAAGTAATTAGTGATACCCCTCTGACTGATGCTTGTAAGTCTATAGCTGCCATCTGCGATGCCCCTCTCCTAGATAATAATGAATCTCTTTGCGGGGTATCAAGATCTATATCTCCAAATTTCCTGCATTCACTTAACATCTTGGTAAATTTACATACTTATACTTTTCTTCTCTTTATTTTCATCTTAAATTCATAATTAATTCCTAAAGTTTGCTACATTATTTTGTAGGCTGGGAAAGCTTCCTTTGTTGTTGTCTCAGACTTGGAAAAGAGGCATGCGGTCCTCGTAAAGAAGAACCTTAAACTTCTCGGCAAAAATAAAGAATTGGAGACTGAAGTAACTGGTCTTCGCGAGAAGAATAAACAGAATTAAGGACTGGAGATTGAAGCTTCTAATCTTCGCGAAAAGGTTAAGCAATTAGATATTGAAGCCTCCTCTCAGTCAAACAAAGTTTCTAGTCTCTAAGATGCGAATAAACAACTTTATGGTATGAATTTTTTCTTCTTTATTTTATCTCTCTGCCCTAAAACTTTATCTTATTTGATCAATCATTCTTGTAGATGTTTATGGTCTCTCTGATGAGGCTTCAAATCTTCATTCTTTCCATACTTATATGGATGATAACACTCTTCTTGAACGTCTTAACAATTCATTAAATAGTTTTTCTAATGACCAAATTACACCCCTCTCCATAGATGAGCTCAGATCAAAATTTTGCTTCTTTGAGGTTGAACACAGATTCAACTTGAGCTTAACCAACACATTTAAGCGCCACTACCATGATTCTAAAAAAATAAATCAAGACTTTAAAAGGCAAGAATATTAAGCTTTCAGATGATAAGGACCGTATCACTAAACAAGGTGCTCAAGCTTTAGAAGATTTTCATAAGACTCTTCTCGATGTTCAAATTGAAAGAGATATACTTATCTGCGAGAATAGAGCTCTTGTTGAAAGGAAAAACCAAGTTCGCTCCCTCCTTCTCATTAGTAATGATAATGTGTTTTCTTGGGATGCGAAGGTTCTTGATAACGCCAGAAATAACTTAGGTGTAGATGTTAGTCTTCAAGCTGATCATTCTTCCTTGATTAAAGATATGATCTCTGAAAGAGAAGGTTGTTATTCTTGTTTTTCCGCTAATCCATTTCTTAACTGAATCTTCACTATTTCATTAAAGTGCTGTCATTTGCTCGCAACATCTGAAGAAAATTTTCGTCAAAGAATTGAAGAGTTGGAAGAAGAAAAAGGACAACTCGTAAAAAGTTTGTCTTCTCGCAATGAAAAATGTTCCAAGTTCAAGAAACAACTGCAGATTACCCTGGAGAATTTTAGTAATGTTCTTGTTGGTGTTCTCAATGATTCTATTAAGATGGTTTGTAATGATCATAATATTCCTCATTCTGCATATCCTTATCTCGCTAATGAAATACTAGAGAACGTTCCTAATCTTGTCATCTCTGACGGTGAAGCTGAAGAGTCTGAAGAAGATGAAGAATATAATGAAGATGAAGGTGAAGGAGAGAAATATGGTGAATATAATGAAGGGTCTAATGATAATTAATTTAATCCCCTTTCTTGATCTCTTTGTAATATTTGCACATTTATCTCTTTATCCTTGTAATATATTTTTGCGAATTCTTCTAGCTTCTTACGTTCCTCGGTGTATAAATTTATTTTTTTTTTATCTGCGTACATTAGAAAACAATTCCTTTTTGCAACATGGTTAATAAATATGATTGTTAATTTTTAACTATCTGCGTAAATCTGTCATATAAAGATGAATAACAATTTTATCATCCCGTTCATTCCCATAATTTCCTCTGTTATTCTTCTGCAATATGAAAGATTGAGCAGATTATTTCCTGAATGAGATCTGTTTGTAAATTTTGGCTATAATCTCGCAGCCATTTCTTGATCTCTTATGGTCTTATTTTGCCTTCCTAGTTAAAGGTCTTATTTTTCCACGTTTTGTTTTGGCGACAAAATCGCAGGACGTCCTTATATTCGCATAAAAAGAACCATTGATCTTGCCTTATCCTTATTTTGTCAATTTGTTGTGACAATATGACATGCCTAAGTTTTCTTGTGAAAAAAAAGCCTCATGACAATGTCGTCTTGCGATGAAATCGCAGGATGTATTTACACTTTCATGTAAAAACCCATTGATCTCATCTTATCTTTTTCTCATGACTTTTTGCCTCTGTATAATTGTTGCACAAGTATGACAAGCCTAAATATTCTTTCGAACATAAAGCCTCATGACATTTGCGTCTTAAGACACTTATCATCTCCCTAATGGAGGGTGCCGCCCTTATCTTCTCCCTGGTTGCCCCTTCAAGGAGGCGTACATCGGACATACAAGACTAGCTCCTCCCATCCGGTCTTAACAACAACCAGTTGTTTTCGCAGCCTCTTATCCTTTTTGCCTATATGGATTATAGTTACGATAATGCACCCTAAGTGGGGTTTTCTTCGGGCCGAGTGCATCAAAATTAAGACTTTCCAAGAATGGCCAGGGTAGTTTCATACGCCTAGGGCACCCTTGGCTCAACTGTGTACCTCGGCGCCTTGATCATACTTTGCACTCCTTAGGACAGACCCTCGATCATCCAACTGTTAATATATATATAGTTGGAAATCCAAGGTACCTCTCCTGGATAGGCTTTCATTGACCCCAAATCTCCATGACTCAGGTTCGAGCAGCGGTATAACCTTATCCCTGAGCCATGCAAAGAGATACCCACTTATATGACGCACTTTAGGTCTTACATTTGCCTCTTGCGAAATTTTATTCATGAACTAGGGTGTACGCCATAAAGGTTCATACCATTATAATGTCTCTGCGAAATTTTATTCGCGTTTCTGCTAAATTTTCGCGTTTCGTTATTCTTTGAGTTTCTCTTCTTGTATTTCAACTCTTGTATAATTTTTCAATTTCATCTTTTTCATTGAGTCAAAACATACTTTTGTAAAATTTTCTTTAACAAATCATTCATACATCTCTTGTATTTCACAGTTTAGAAATTTTACCTTTTCTACTTACTATCTTCTACTTCTTCTTTTTTGTTACGCTTTGCTATATTTTCTCCATCTGCTAGACGCTCTCCATCTATTGGTTGCAGCTCATGTTGACTTTGCATCATTCATTCTTCTCGCCGTTCTACTGTATCAACCATCAACATTTCACTTCTTTGCTTTTGTTTGATGTTATATTTCCAGTTTCTGTTCTTCGCATCCCTTTCCTCGCAAAATTCCATATCAATTTCATAGCACTTTTTTCCATCAATCCAATCCCCCTTTATGACTCCAACACCGATGGGATGAGGAAATTTAATACACTGGTGGAAAGTTGACGCTATACCTAGGATCCCATGTAGCCAAGGTCAGCCAATCAAGGCATTGTAAGGAGATTCAACATCGACAACACAGAATTGAATTTTAGAAGATATTCCCTTCAATGGAATTCGCATTGTAATTTCCCCTTTGGGCTTATTGGCAGTACCATTGAAACCATAGATCTTATAACTCGATGGTATTAGATCTTCGTCTCTTCCTCCTATGGTTTTATAAGTATGATAAAATAAGATATCCACTGAGCTTCCAGTGTCAATTAGAACTCTGTTAATGGCCCAAGAATCTTCAGCTTCATCATCCTCATTTTCTTCATCTTCTTCTTCTATTTGTTTTGGATTTATTTCTAATATTACCATTAGTGGATTGTCATGCATCTCGCTAGGCTCAGGCACTTCTTGTGCAGTGAAGGAAATAATATTCTTTTACCACTCTTCTAATGACAAAGATTTCACAATGTTCATTATATCTCTTCCATCCGTATCTCTCGCGAAAACTCTTCTTAAAACATTGTCGTGGAAATCTTCTATAGTTTTGTAAGAATGTATGATGGAGTTACAAGATAGATTCTTCACTTTTGCTCCAACTTCTATCACAAAAGTTTCTCCTCCCTTTGTTTTATTCACTCTGCGAATTTCTGGGGCTGGGGGGTAGTTGCTGAGACTATGGATGTCATATTAGAAAATGGTTTAATTTTCCCTGATCTATCATCTTTAAAATGATTCTTTTTACATTCCTGCATTCATTTGTTGAATGACCATGAAAATGATGATAATAATAAAATTCTAGACTTCGATTATTTGGGTGTGGATCTTTTCCCATATTCCAGGGTACGGGTATGTCCTCCATCAAAATTATAGCCTCCCAAATTTTCTCTATGCTGGCATTTAGAGGTGGCATCTTAATTTCTTCCCATATTATCTTTTGACTTCCTTGCCCTCTATAATAATTTTGTCTCTGACCACCATAAGTCTCTTGTGGCTGATCAAGCCTCTGAATCTTATTATTTCCACTTCGACTGAAAAAAATTCTTTCTCTTTCGAACTCTTCTTGATCTCTGCTTCCCATAGCTAATAATTTCTGTTGACCATCATTCATATTATTTTATTGCTTCACCTATGAAGCGCTCACCACTGTATTTATTAACCTGGGAAGTAAACTTGCGTTTGCTGCAATTGAGCTGGTATTCGCGATAGGGTATAATTCCATCTCATTTTGTTTCTCCTCCAAAGCAATGTATTATTCTTGCAATTCTCGCAGATTTGTTATTGTGATGGTGTTCTTGATTCTGAAGATTTGGACATATAACAGATTGGTTGCGAACATTGCATTAATGAATGATAAAATAAGATATCTCTCATCCACGCGGCCTGCCATTTCGCTGCACATTGTTTTCCACCTTATGGTTGGATGTTTTAAGATTTCGCCAACCCTTTGATTTAATCCAAATACATCTTCAATGCTAGGTCGCGAAGAGTTGTTACTTATATATGCTCCAAGAAATGTAGTCTGCAGATGGTTAAAATAAGTTATAGTGTTCCTAGGTAAACATTCAAACCATTTTAGCGCGTCACCTGTTAAGCTGGATGCGAAATATTTACATAATACAGCATCATGGTTTTCCCACTGTAGCATACACCTAACATAAGCTTTGACATGTTGAATAGCACAAGTAGTTCCATCAAAGATACTGGTTAACGTTGGCAAATTGCATTTTGGTGGTATTCCTCCTAATTGTACTTCTTGGGTGAATGGAGTTTTCGCAGCTTCTTCAATGGCCTCATTGATTTTCCTTCTGCCTCCCTCTCTTCCATTATTCAACATTCCCCTCATTTTTGCTAACTCTCTCAAGATCTGTTCATTCCCAGCTGAATTTTGCTCCATTGGTCTTTTAAGTGCAACTTCCCTTCTTCTGCGTTCATGTCTTTCTTGCCCTACGAGATTTTGTGCTTCTTCTTCAGCATCTTCATTCTGCCTTCTCCCGCGATTTTCTTCTTCACCTCCTTCCTGAATTCGCAAATAATTATGCCTTCCATTTTCTCTTCTATGATTTTCTTCATTTCACATCGTTTCTATTCGCTGTCTTTCTATTCTCCTTTGTATTCTATCATATTCCTCATTGATATTACCATTGTTGTGATTGCGTGCACGCCTCCTTTCTCGATTTTTAGGATTATTTTGACGTATTGCTTCTTGAAACTCTTGTTCTTCCACTTCTGCTCTCAATTTTTCTCTTTCGAAAGCTAGACGTGCTTGTTCAGCATAATGTCTCTCAATTTCATCCCCAATTATTCTTCAGTTTATTTGAATTTCTTGCTCATGTAATATTCTCCTACCTTCATCTCAATTTTCTTTACCATCTTGGTTATTTCCACCCTCTTGATTTCTATTATCACGTCTATCATCCAAAGTTTCACCACGTGGAATGTAGCGATCATTAATCATCTCTTCTTCTTCATAATGCTGCTCTTCATTTGGATTTCGCATTCCATCTCGAATATTTTCACCAGCATTTCTCACAAGGAAATTTCGCCTTGATTCTTCTCTAAATGACCTTGAAATTGATCTTGCAGTACTTCTTGATCTCCTATTTTGTAATCTCAAATTCTCCATTCTTAACTCGTGATTTTGTCTTGTTAAATTCTCGCGTTCTTCCGCCTCTAATCTCCTTTCCTCTTGTATTCTTTGTATTAGAGCCTCTACTGCTTCATTTTCGTCATCTCCATGAATTAATCCTCCAACCTCTTCTTGATCTCTTCCCTCTCGCATTCCATTTCTTAATTGTCGATTTTCTTCTTCCTCTATTGAATCTGATCGCCAAGTATGCACGCTCACTCTGTAATAATCCATAGTTCTATCTTGTATTAGCATTTTCTGATTTAGTTGTTCAACTCAATTTTCTCCATTATTCCTTGTTCTGTTGCTCCTTGTTCTCAATCTTGAAGATTCTCCTATTTAATTTTTCTCTTCTCCAGCAAGTCTTCTACTCCTCCTTACAATTGTTAGTTGTTCTGATGTATTTCTTCTTCTAGCATTCCTTCAATTTTGATGTATTACTGTAAATCACGTAAAAATCTTCTCAAATTTCTTCAAATTCTTACAAATCACAATTTCCATCTTTGCTTAGAAACTTCCATGTTTCTAGCGCCATTATGTAGTTGTAGGAAATCCTACACTACACCCCTCACAAGAATTCATAAGAATCAACACATATTTGAAGATTAAAAACAACATTTTTGTTGACTAATTCTCAGAAATATTACAAGAAATAGAAGAAATCAAGAATACAACCTCTCTCTTAAACTTTCTATCTCCTCAAAACTTTCTCAACACTCTCCAATTGATCTCTATCCCTCTCTGAATCTATTAGTTCTCTTTATATATGGGAGTTACATAGTGGATGACAGCTAAGCTATCCTTTAATTTCATATCTGAATCGCGATATTCTCGCAACAGTTGTAATGTCTATTTTTGCAGATGCTATAATCTTCGCAGGATCGTCATGTTTTTATCGTGTTTCAGCTACCATCATCTATTACGTCATTCTTTGAGTCATTCTGCGACGCTCGCAATGTATTCTTGAAGAATTCGCAGAAAGGTTGTTTATAAACTTCTCAAGAGTGTTATTGTGGCGATATTCTGATCCTACACTGGTGTTTTCCTATGTTATGTTCCCAGCCGAAACTCTCATTATTGGCATGACATGACGATTAATGTTCACTCGCAGCAGAGTAGCATGAATCTCCCGAAGTGTTATTATTGAGACCTACATGAAAACACTCACATAGGTTACACCACCCTCAGACAAAGAGATCAGCGTGTTTACACACTTTTTAATTAAAAGTTAGCGCGATCGAACATATTTAAACTTCTTAAGGAAAATCTAGATTGTCCATATCAGTCTTAAAAATGATCACGGCCACACGATTTGGCCACAAAATTTAACAGGCCTAGCCTACTCCTAGCGGAAATAGGCGATCATCATGATGACCACCGACGGTCCCACTAATATCCCGACCGATCAGATTCCATCTAGTACACCCACAATGCTTTTGAACGCTACCCTAATATGGGTGATCGCGCTATTGAAAGATAAGCTCAAACGAGCTAAGACCGGAAAAAACGGTCTCATAAAACATCACGACCGCCCAATTTGGCTAGCCTAGTTGGATGGCCTAGATCTTCCATGGAATGATCAAAAGGGTACTGGCGTGTTCAATGAAGACCCAACTACATTCTTGGTCAATCGACTTGCTCACGACAAACCAGAAACGTGTTGAATCGCTCGCCGAAATAAGGATGATCGCGTGATTTTTAAAACCATAAAACTAAATCATCGGTGTTATGCAACTGCCGCAAATAGATCGTGTCCGTCCATCTTCGCCATCTTGGTCGAACATCTTAGATCGGATTCCATATGGACAACGTCATGGCACTGTGATAACCGGCCATCCCTCTTCTATGAGGAGCGATCGGCCAATCCGTGGCTTGCTCATATGACCTTCGAACGACAACCCAAAAGAGGCTAGTCGCGTTGCTTGGATAATCCAATGGCAGTACATAACTTCCGCAAATCATCTCGTCCATCCAACTTCGCTAGCCTAGTCGGATGGTTTAGATTTATTTTTAGGAGACCAACAAGGTAACGCTGTGATCATCGGCCACCCCTCCTCTACATGGAGCGATCGAATAAGTGGTAGCTCACCCATAGGGTTCTCAAACGATCACCCAAATGTGGCCGGTCACGCTACCTTTTTTAAGACGTTCAATTCGCGACCAATTTGATCGAGCTCTAAAACAACGATGTTTCATGCAAAACGATTATTTTCAGCTGCTTGTTTAAAAGTGATGCTTTATATACATAGATCATAAGCGATGTTTTATAAATATTGATTTCACAAATAATTTTATTATTTGACCTAAAAGCACTATGTGATACTTTTAGCAGCGAGTCTCACGACTTGATCCATTTACTCGAGACATCAAACATGTCACAAAAACTGGGGGATGCTCACTGGGGTATTTTTCTGGTAGTTTACAGCATGCGGCGTGCAACGCGCCCATTACGAGAAAGTGTCAGGAAAGAACGGACGGTTAACAGAAATGAGAGTAGTGGGTGAAAGTGTGACTAGTTTTCCATCACAATGGAAACGTGGTGATCACCACTTTTTACACAACCCCACCTCTCCACTTCTTAATCACCTCAACTTCCTACGAGATCAGGGGTGATCGAACATGACTTGTATAAATAGGATTTCAACCTATTTCAAACATAAGAACACAAGTGTTATCAACACAGGTATCTAGAAAACACCAATAAATGATAGATTATGTTCTACAAGCCAGTTCCACATTATGATACAGGTCATAAAATAGCCACACCTTCATAATTCAACATTATGATCTCAAACACCTTCTTCGCTTCCCTCCCTAAGATCAACCCTTCTTATTCACTTTGTGACTGAATTGAATTTGGAACGACCATTTCTTGGTTTAGGATAGAGTCTTACAGATTGATCTCTCGAATCTAAAAGTACTCCCATGAAGTGCATTTATTTAGGGTTTGAATTCGTTTCTCATCAACACACCCAAATTTACCAAAAATAGCGGAATCAGGTTTACCCGAAAATAATATGTTTTCATACTCATGAACAAATACATTAATAATTTAAGGAATGCTATCTTTGCAAACTGTGAATTAATGTTCATGAATTGATTTCGTTATAAGTACTTTGTACAATTACGAATCAATCCGATTTTGTTTCAATTGTTTCTTATATACTTCTATGAGATATATACAATTGAACAACTCTATGAGTAATATAGTTACACTCATTTGATTATCTTTCATGATTGATTGATCATTATATTTGATCTAGAAGTGTTAGATGAGTGTGGTTAATACAAAAGTGTTGATATGGCTAACTTCGGTTAACTATTGTTGAGCCAACTCAATATACACGTTTAGGACCCATATCTAAATGAAGGTATATTTTATTTGTGTGAAACAATCTAAGACCATCTAATGGTGGAGAGATATTGCTTTGGTTTTAAGCAAACTTAGATTGAATCTTAAATCAGGTTTTCATCTAACGGTGAATATTGAATGCTTTATTTCTAAGATAACTTAGCTTTGATTGTAAGCAAACCATTATTTAAAAGACTATATAAGGGAGAACTCTAGCAACCGGAAAACCTAATCCCGACACTTTCCTGTGTCCTAGTTGCGACTAGAGTCAATTCTCCTTTAACCTAGGTTTTTTTTGAAACCATTATAGGTTAACGACTTGAAGACTTTATTTGGGATTCGTGAAGCAGACCCAACTATTTTCTCTGTAGTTGCGTGTTCTGATCTTACTTGTTCTATCATATTGGGTACTATTTTCTATAAGATTTGCTCGAGATTTATCTTCGATAGGTAAGATATAAAAAGTAATCACAAATCTCTTCGTCTCCTTCTCTCTGATTCCACAATAACTTCTTCTACTACCATATAGTTAAGTTATTGTGAGGTGATTGATATTTCTAGGCTGTTCTTTGGGAATATAAGACCAAATTATCAATTGGTTCCTCTTCACCTTGATTTATCATAAAAGCGGAACAAAAAGTTCATAGGTACTTCAGTGGGAGACAAATTCATCTATCAGAATAGACTTATCTTCGGTAGACAGATTTGTTTATAAGTTTTCGACTTTGCGTCGTAGAAATTCTTAGTTATGGGTGAGATCAGCTAAGGGAATCAAGTGCGTAGAGTCCTGCTGGGATTCATAGGCGTAAGGAATGCGGTTGTACCTTAATCGGTGTGAGACTTGGTTAAGGATAAAATACATTCCAGTCCAAAGTTAACTTGTAGTAGGCTAGTGTCTGTAACGGCTTAATACAATGTGGTGTTCAAATCTGGACTAGGTCCCTGGGGTTTTTCTGCATTTGCGGTTCCCTCGTTAACAAAACTTATGGTGTCTGTGTTATTTCTTTTCCGCATTATATTTTCTATATAATTGAAATATCATAGGTTGTGCGTAGTTCAATCAATTGGTAAATCCGACCTTTGGTTGTTGGATAAAAATTAATTTACGCTTGGGAAATTGGTTTTTGATACCATCCAAGTTATTCTCATACCAATTAGTTCACGGATTCCATCATGTTGGTTTGTTGATTGATTTGAGAAATAGATATAACTCTTGGATATCTTTCCTTGATTGAGTTTGACTGTCTAGTTGATCCTCTTGGAATTATATTGGAGTTATTCCATATAGACTGCCGAACAAAATATTGGGTGGGGTTGTTAGACCCCCGTTTTTTTAGCAGGTACAATAGAATGCAAATGAAGATTTGAAGACAAAAAGATTTTTCTTATTGGTTTTCATATCTAGCGAGTTGTGCACACATCTTGATCGTCTGGGATTCAACTTAGATCTAATTTATTTTTGAAAAATTTGATCATATAGATGTTCATATCATCAACTATCATTTGGTGGTATTATTCAGTATCCGAATATGATAGTTGTGAATCTAAAACTATTTTTCGTATTTGAATTGATCTTACCCGACAAAGGAATTTATTAGTTTAAACAGAAGAGCCTTTGTCAAAACTCAACGAATCTTTTCCTAAAAAAATATTGGAGTAGTTACCAAACAACTTTGTTCCTTTACTTTTTGGAAGACGATCAAAAGGAGTTGAGTGTTTAAGACTTAACATCGGTAAAGAAACTCAAGATAGTGATTTCTGTCTTGGGAATCACATGCATTGGCCAGAAGGTTGTAGGCGCAGAGATACTGAGGGGACTAAGTAACTAGTGGTAGATTACTTGGTATCAAATATGAAGTTAGCTTTGTTATTTGTATTATGACTTAATTATGAGAGTATTCGAAATTGGACTAGCTCCCGGGATTTTTATGCATTAGCGATTTCCTCATTAACAAAATCTTGTCGTGTCATTTACTTTACTTCCGCATTATATTAGTCTTATTATTATAAAGTAAATAACACTTGTACATTAATCCTAATCACTTGATATATATCCTATAGTAAATCGGTTTTGGACCGTAACTATCATCTAGTGAATATATTGAAGTTCTATTGTCTCGAATTTCTATATAGACGATCACTTAAGATATCATACTTATAGGTTGAAACGAAAATATTGTGGTGTACTTGGGTACCCTCGTCAATTCATCTGGTGTTAAGCTTCTTGGAGGTCCAGTTAGTCTTGACTCTCAGTTTAGTAGTGATATGATTATGAAAAGGGTTCACAAGATTATCGAACTGATGTTTTCTGTCAGAAACTTAAAATACTCGTAGTGCGAACTTCTTCGACTCCGTAATTGTGCAGGTGTCTCTCGACTTCAATTCAATATGCGTACTACCAACCCCATGGCTTTGTAGCAGGCTAAGTCGCACTTCTATCTCTATCTTTTCCAATATTTGCGACAGTTTATAACGGATGATACTGCAGGATATAGACCTCTTCAACAACATATATCTTCCATACCCATCAAAGATGGAGGACTGGGAATTTACACAATGTCCGACATGAGCCATTGTTGTTTTTTGCCATCTTTTATCTAGACGAAACCTATTCAAGCTGTCATCCTCGGTCCTTCAGTCATCTCTGCAACATGTAATACATATCAGTATACTCTTCAAAGCTACTTGCAGGTATGTAACATCCCAACTCTGATGTGTGTCGTAACCACAACAAATTAATCAAGATATTTCCCACTAATTAACTGGTAATATAGCGGTAGTAAGGATCGTTCCACAGAGAGATGTGTAATTGATAGATTATTTAGTTCAGCAAAATAATAAAAAATAAAGGGGGATTATTGAATTAAATGAATGAAACAAATAAAAATAAAATAAAGAGATGATCAAGGAATCCTTCGCCATTACCAAGCGATAACTAGATTAGTATACTTATTTATCTTTGTTAGAACCATTCATCACCAACCGTAGGATAGCAGCTAGCTCAGTGCTATCCCTAAAACTCCTTTTACCACGGATACAGAAGCTCTCTAATATTAGATTCTATTCAACGAACCACCAAGTACTAGCTCACTCAAGGTCTAATCCAATCGATTGTTTTAGGCTTTGTGAATTAGGTGGATCCCAGTAGTTAAACTCTTAGATGAAGGTTCACTTGCTGGTGTTATCTTCACTTGCAATTTCTCCACATAATCCCTCTGCAAGGTCTCGCGATTTCTACTTGTGTATGAATCATTCGACGATTAATTATCTCCTAACTCAATACTGGCAATAGAACAATTAGTAGATCAATCTAGCGTGCACTCTAAATCAATCCAATAATCACTCATAAACATTAAATATGGTAAAGACAAACGATAAGATGATTAAAACTCCGACCAAACTTGTATAATAATCGAGCTTCACGATAGAACATTGAATTCATCCTTAACCAATAAAAGTTTAGTTACACATAATTGCAAGAAGAATGGGTTCCTCCTAAAGGGGTAAACCCTAGGTTTTGATGTAGAAGATGTATTATGAGAATTAGAGATTGGTATGATGATGTAAAGATATATATTTTTAAGCCTTTAGATGTCCTCATTTATAGTCTTCAGTGCCTGGCCTTCAAGTCTCCTCTCTTCTAGGGTTAGGAAACCCATTTGGATCAAGTATTCACCCTTTAGAAGTCCAAAACGCGTCCAAGAAGTCTCTCTTGGCTTGCCATAATCGGTAGTCTTGTCCTCCATCTTTCTCCCGATTGTAATTTCCCAAAAAATCATGTTTCTTGTGCCCAAAATTTCCCATAATCGGTAGTCTCGATACCCAACTTGTATACCAATTATAAGACCTCCAAAACGGACTTCTACTGATACCAAAATCACCTATAATAGTAAGTTAAGGGATCCTCATTATCTCCCGATTGTTGTGTTGTACATTTCACTCTCTTCATCTCGAATGTTTTTCTCGTAACTTCTTCGTCCAAACTCGGAATGACCAAATTCTTTCGCCGTTCACTTCATATTTGAATTCTCTAAAAGATGATCATAAGAATTAATAGATTTGAATAAGTTGAATTTGGTATTTGGTGCTTCTTCATCAATAACACTTCACTTCCTTGTTTATTTATGAACTTTGTAGCTCCTTTTCGGATGATTCACCTGGAATGACACATAAACTAGAAAATAATCATAATGAAAAGTAATATGCACGAATTATATCTCAAACAAGTATGGATTTGACACTCTAAACATGTAAATTATGCACTTATCAAATTCCCACACACTTAGCTTTTTCTAGTCCTCGAGTAGACTACGTAAAGTACAACAACTCCATGTCGTCGAGGATACATATGCACTTAGAAAATGAAACATGCCTTTAAACCACTAGGTGTCCCTAGTGGATGAGGTATAGTCCCGTGAGGGCTTACGAGAGATATACCCACAAAACCTACTCCAACTTCAAAGCGTTCCAACGTCTCAATCATCCAAAGAGCTATAAGGACATATAGTTTCTGCATGCTAGTAATAATAAGTTAGAAATACCGAAGAACATATTCTCATTCTTAAATGTTGAGTGAGAAATAACCACACCATAATGAGAGAATGCATGTTTGAGAGCGATCAATAAGCATTTCGCCTCGACTTCTGCCTCACTTAAATGGATTTTATGATAATTGCACTCAATAAGATGACTTTTTTATGGGTCTCACATGTGTGCAGGTAGGAATGAAGAGAGAAATCCTACACACTTTGAATGGTAGGAAAGAAACCTCTCTAGAATCCCACAAATCGTGGGAAATAAAGATATTTTTTGATGATCTCTAAGAAAGGAAATCAACCACTATCATCGAGGATGAGATTACTTACTCACCTTCACATCCGATCGTAAGTGACGAAATCACCACTCTCACATCATCCAATAGAAATGTCTTCCTTCGTTTGGATCATCTTCTTCATCTTCTTGGTCTTCGGTCTTCAATGGTTGATGATAAACTCTTGAACTTCGTAAAACTTTGACAATTTGTAACTCTTTTCCTCAAATTCCTTGTTGCTTGAAACTTATTTATATATTTTTCTTCCCTATGGCTTATTAAATAAATAAAAACAAAATAACAAATTTTTCTCGTCTTTTTTTTTCATTTTTTTTTCTCGATTTTCTTAAGACAAGAAAAATAAAACAAAAATAACAATGAAAATGGCCATGGTGAAGTATTTTACCGCTTGATTCTTCACAACTTGCATTGTCTCGTTTCATAAACTTCCATAACTCTCATCTTTTGATATTCTTCGCTCTTGTACTTAGTCTTCCACTTTGATATAGAATTCCGCTCATTGTATTGTGTATACACCTAAGAAGTAATGTGACATCGAAACAACAATGTCACAATGCGACACCTAAGAAGTAATCACCATCTTCATCTGCCACGTGCCACCCTCATGCAAGATCCAACGATAATGGGGTGGGGAGTACCAGACGAAGGAACCACCGCGGATTACCACATAATACCTAAAAGTTAACTTTCCACCATCCCAAGGAAGATCCAAATCGAATGGGTATGAGCAAAAGCAGCTGACACACGCGTCAACAACAGTCAAGGACGTGCCTGCCGCCCCAACCACCCGCATTAAACACTCTAGACACGGGGCACGTGTCAAACGTTCCGAGGAGAAGAAGAAGGTCCATCTTCGTTTCTATATAATGTCGTTAGAAGACGCTGGGTCAGAACGAAGATAACATCGGGTCGACGTAGTAACCAAGATGATAAGGAGAGCTGTATTCAGAGAAAGGGACCCACAGGAAAATCCAATAAATACCCCAACCCACTAAGAGATAAGGGGTCCATAATTTTTAGTTAGAGTGAAAGAGAGAAATTATAAGAGTAATTATGAGTATTGGTTCCCTCCTAGCTTCGTTCCTCATCCAAAGTCATTCGACTATCTTTATAACCTTTAATACATAGTGAAACACCAACCCCCGTGGAAGTAGGCCTTAGTGTTGAACCATGTAAATCATTGTCTCATTTACTTTCCGAACTTTCTATCTTCCATTTTACTTATTATGCTTTGATGTATTATTTATTTGCACCTAGATCGGTTTTAGTTACTTTCCTATGGATAGACGAGGACGAGCCCTATGGCTCTGAGTCTAACAAACGTCAGACTTATACTGATTTATCTGTATTTCATTCGTCTCATTGATCTTGTAAGTAATGCGAATATTGTTTGTGGACACAAAGATACCATCATTAATTCTATGTTCACAATCTGGCGCTAGAAACAGGGACTTTAGTCCCGGTAATAGATTTATCTTTCCCTGTGATTTTACGTTGTTTCTTTGTTCTCTCAGCGCTATTCTAAAAAATAGCATTTTGAGAAATTTATCGCCGCTTCTTCCTTCGAAACTCTTTTAGATTCGTATTTCCCATTGCAAAGACCCTTTAGATCTGCGCTAATTTTCGCAAAAACCTAATAACATACCTTTGTGATCGTTGGATCTACGTTTTCCCCTTTATTCTTTAATAATCTTTAGAAAAACCTTGTGGTCGAGTAGATCTATGTTTGTGATCGTTAGATCTACGTTTTCCCCTTTATTCTCTAAAAAATCTTTTGAAAAACCTTGTGGTCGAGTAGCTCTATGTTTGTGATTGTTGGATCTACATTTTCCCCTTTATTCTTTAAAAATCTTTAGAAAAACCTTGTGGTCGAGTAGATCTATGTTTGTGATCGTTGGATCTAATTTTTTCCCTTTATTCTCTAAAAAATCTTTAGAAAAATATTGTGGTCAAGTAGGTCTGTGGTTGTGGTTGTTAGATCTATGTCTTACCCATTTTTATTGGAAAATCTTTAGAAGAACGTTGTGGTCTGCGCCCACGCAGATATTGTTTCTTAGGATATTGTCCTTTTTTTTGGATTAAATTTGCTAACTAAGACCATGCGGATATTGTTTCTTCGATAATGTTTTGTTTTCGCAGAAAAAATCGAAGATGGATAAAGCAAAGGATTGGGAAAAGCCAATCATCAAAATAAAAACCGAGGACAACTCCAGTTATGACACGAAGCAAACAGAAGGGTGAAAATCTTAAAACAGCAATGAAGAGGCCAGATGGAGCGAAAAGCACGATTCTTCTAAATGCCAGCACAATAGCAGCATCATCCGTAAAATCCGCAACCGTCAAAGCCTATGCTTCCAAAGTGGCAGCTGCAACTCGTGTAAACGAACAAAGAGAGGGAATGGCAGAGTCAACAATACAACAACCTAATTATGGCATTCCATCGTTAGAAGCAGGGTTCATCAAGGAAGTAAAATATCCAACATGGATTTCGAACATGATCATCGTGCTAAAGAAGAATGGATGGGTAAAAATATGCATCGACTTCACCAACCTCAATAAGGCATTCCATAAGGATGGTTACCCGCTCCCAAGCATCGATCAACTGGTGGAGGATGTTGAAGGATATGAAGAATTATCATTCATGGATGGATACTCTGGCCACAACAAAGTAGCCCTGACGGAAAAATATTAACAACATATGAAATTCTACACTCCGCACAACCTCTACTATTACACAAGGATGCCATTCGGACTGAGAAATGCAGGGGCAACGTACCAAAGAATGGTTGATGCTATCTTCAAACCATGGATCATGAACACTCTAGAAGTCTATGTCGATGATATGCTCTTCAAAATTAAGCTGCTCAAGGACCACCATCAAGACTTGAGGGATATATTCGAGGCAATGAGGAAGCACAACATGAAAGTGAATCCGGAGAAATGTACATTCGACGTCACCTTAGGAAAGTTCCTTGGATATCTTGTAACGAAGAGGGGCATCGAAGTAGATCCCGCTAAGATCCAGGCCATCGTGGAGATGTCATCCCCAAAGAACCTAAAAGAAGTCCAAAATCTCAACGGATCCTTAGCGGCTTTGGGAAGATTCATTGCTAGGTCATCGGAAAAATGCTAACATTTCTTCAACATCCTCAAAAAAGGGAGCAAGCTCGAATGGACCGCTGAATGCGAGGAATCCTTCCAAAAGATAAAAGATTATCTAGCCACAATACCGATCCTTCAGAAGCCAGACCCCGATGAAGTATTGTCCCTTTAAATAGCAGCAACGGAGGACGCAGTCAGTGCAGTATTGGTCAAGACGAACACAAAGATAGAACAACCAATATATTATGTCAGCAAGACTCTCAACCCAGCGGAAAGAAATTATACGAAGATTGAGAAACTCATTCTGGCACTAGTATGGGCAACAAAAAATCTGAGGACCTACTTCCTGACTCCTTATGTTCGTGTTCCATGTAAAGCACCACTAGAAGCTATCCTAAAAAATGCAGGGAAAGTATGAAGGATAGCGAAATGGAATATCATAACGTCGTGGAATATGAAGCTGTAGTGCATTCCTTCTGATTAATAATAGAAATAGGGATAATTGATGTACGCCTGACAAGTGATTCTCAGTTGGTCATTCGACAAATAGAACTAGAATACAACGTCTACGATGACACCCTCTCCGTATACATGGATTTGGCCCAAACCTTAGCATCACAGATACCAAGCATAAAGTTCCGACATCTATGTAGAAAGGATCTCAGGCATGCCGACGCCTTGAAATACATATCATCCATGCTAAAAGATGAAAGCATTAAAGCCATAAAAGTGACAAGAGTATACGAACCTTCGATCACTCCAAAGCAGTCCTTCACTACAAATCGTGAAGACGATGTAGAAGAAGACATTGTTGACAATGACGTAGGAGAGGATATTGCCGAAGACTTCGTCGAAGATGATATCTTGATAAGGGCGAACAAAGATGAGGACTTCAGCAACGAGGAGGACTGGAGAACCGATATTC
This sequence comes from Papaver bracteatum, assembly GCA_023529315.1. Lineage (NCBI taxonomy): Eukaryota > Viridiplantae > Streptophyta > Magnoliopsida > Ranunculales > Papaveraceae > Papaver > Papaver bracteatum. Next base: position 26,849 of record JAJJWX010000486.1, on the reverse strand, counting down.
ACCTTTATCTTAAAGAAAATATGCTTCCTGCGGACTTTAAGCAAGCCAGAAAGATACAATTGAAGGCAGGGAGATACGATCTTCGTGACAGGATCTTATATAAGAAATCTTTCCTCGGTCCGTTCTTACGCTGCCTATCAATATAGGAAGGACATCATGTTTTGAAAGACATACATTACGGGGACGCAGGAAACCATAGTGGAATGAGATCACTGGCGGATAAAGCAAAAATACAGGGATGCTATTGGCCAAAAATGATACGTGACGCCGCAAGGATATCTAGGAGATGCGAGGAGTGCCAGCGGTTTGCTAAAAGAATCCACGCTCCTGCGACGAATCTAAATTCAGTAGATAGTCCGTGACCCTTCTCAAAATGGGGCATAAACATCGTTGGACCCATGATCGAAGGGTCAGGGAAAAGGCGATTATTGATCTTAGCCACGGAGAACTTTAGCAAGTGGGTGGAGGCCAAAACTCTAGATAGAATCCGGGACATAGATGTATTCACATTCATCTTTCAAAACATCATTTGCAGGTTCGGCATCCCCGCAGAAATTATCTCCGACAACGGAAAATAATTACAAGGGAAGAATATATATACATGCTTTTCGATACCTTCAAGATCAGAAAGAATAAATCGACCCTTATCTACCCACAAAGCAATGGTTAGGTGGAAGCCACAAATAAGACTCTTGCTCTCATCCTCAAGAGATTGTTGGATGAACACAAATGCCGATGGTGTGAATAGTTATACAATGTACTATGGGCATATCGAACCACACACAGGTCCGCTCTGGTGAATCCCATTTCCTCCTCACTTATGGGGCCGAAGAATTAATTCCACCGCAAAATGGAATATCTCTCGATGACCTAGGACAAGGAATAAACAAAATTAATCTTAGGAATATCTATACCCCAATACCAACGAGAGACAAGGAATAACAAACCTCACCACATCAATCAAAACAAGCTTTTTGCAAGATTACTATTCGGGAAAGTAATCATATACAATCTATCTATGGACAAGGACTCACCACATCAATTAGCTATTTGGGAAAGTAATCATATAAATCTATCGGTGTGTAGGACCATGGGGAAGGATTCCAGCAGAAAGAGATACCCAACCTATCAAAAAAGCGATTCAGCGAAATTGATGCATGTAAATATTTCAATAACACATCACATATCCGGGAACGCTGCATCAACCCCCACCATTTGGTAATCCCATGGCCAGGGGTTAGCCAGCGGGGTGACAAGTCCAAAGTCAATAACGAAGGTGCTTATCTTCGTTATTACCTTCAAACACGTTTTATTACTTATTTATTTCTCAATAACTAAGCCTCTTTAAGCTTTTCATTTGAAAGGCCAAGATGTCCCTCGAGCTCTGAAAAAGAAGGCACAAATGGGTTAGAAAATTATAATTACGAGATCGCCCATGACCAAACAAATATATACCTTCGAAATTATCCGAAGGTATCTCAAATTCATTAACCACAGCGTCCAGTGCTTCATCTAGAAAATCATACTCATCTGAATTTTTCTTATAATCCAATCGAAGATTCGTGAGAGCGAACTGACACTTGTCCAACTCTACCTGCTTTATGGAGTCTAAATGGTGAAGGTGATTGACTTCGTTACTTATTTCTTCTATCCCTTTAGTAAGCATGTACATATTAACTTCAAGATCCCTCCCAGATTTTACTAAACGAGCAACATCAGCCCGAGAAGCACTTAAAGCATTGCTAAGGGCATGGGCCTCAGCTCTGGCATCGTCCTTCTCCCGAAAAAGACGTTGTATATATCCCAGAACTTCAGGGTCATGGGACGAATGTGCTTGACATACCTCTTCTTCCAAATTTGTTACCGTAGCCTCTAAACGAGAAATATCCTCAAGCATTTCACGCAAATTCTCGCGAGTCCACAGTAGAGCACCGTTGAACTGGTGACGATCTGACTATTCTGAATATCAACCATTTGATTCTGCCTCTCTCACCATTCATCTACCATGACATTATGATCATCGGCACGGGCGTTCCATCAGCCTCATCCTTAATTTTATCCACCAAATCACTGATTTGAGAAGCTTGGTGAGTCATCTCACTTCGAAGCCATGCTAATTCTTCGACATCACCCACTGAAGATGGGGCCGGGAGACTCAGATAGCACACTAATAAGACGAAAGGGAGAGACAAAGAGGAGTGCTAGGAAACAAAACGAACCTTTGGAAGACGCAGACTCGCTACAGACCTTCTCCAACTCACTACGAACAAGAGCAATTTCAAGACAAAGTTTATCCTCGGACGCGCCGAGCTGTTCTTTCCCCTTCAGCCAATTCTGCAACTCCAATATCTCCTTGTCCTTAGCAGCAATGAGTGCCTCAGCAGAATTCAACTCCTCTTCTCTATGACGAAGCTTTGCCTCCAATTTAAGGGACTTCGCGTTTAAGAACTAGTACAGGGTATGGTTTTTGTGTTATCTCCTCACCAACTGCGTTGATAACAAACAAATAATGATTGTCAATAAAAAGACATCACATCAATCAGCTTAGGGAATTTACGAAGACTTACCTCAAGAATACGCTGCTGAGGGAAACCGTACTGATACCCATCAGCTATAGACATCATATCAGCAATGGGAGATGGTGGATCGACTATAAAACTAGTAGAAGTAGCACCCAAATCCTTCTTCCAGATTTATGCAACCTCATCATGGGACGATAACTTCATTCTTTGATGGGTGAAGGTATCCGAATTTTTCTCACCAGGGATTACAGGAGCGGGATTACGCACGCATATCAAGTTTCTTTTAATCAAACAAGCAAACATGGCATCATCACTATCATGCATCACGGCCTTCTCAAAGCCCTCAGAAGATGCATCGGTGGAAGCCCCATCCTCAGCAACGTTCCTTCGGCTATCAGAACCCTTCTTGGCTTCGGCCTCCTTGGAAGCAAGGGTTTCGGCATCCTCACCATCAAAACTTTCTTCCATATCAACTTCCTTCTCACACCCGGTCTCAGCAAGGATGTCCCACTCATCATTTGGAGAAAGCAAAGAGAAGTCCGAAGTTATCCCCATGAAAGCACCAATATCAACTTGCCCACCAGATGAATAAATCTTGCCAAAGGAGAACTTCTGAACCGGCCCAGTTGGGATTGTTGGTTGAGGATCAACATCTTCGTTCCTATGATTCGGAGAAGAAGGGAGTTTAGGATCATCAATAGGAATATCTCCTTGACCGCCGGGGGCAGTCTCTTCTCCAATAGCTCCTCCACCAATATCCTCACCATCTTCATGATTGGGCGAAGAGGTCTATGTACGTTTCTCATCATCGGTAACCTCTTATTCTTCTTCCTCGACAAACTCACCATTCACTGGACTGAAAACTTCATCGAGAATTTCTGTCTCCTCAATAGTGAAAGTAAAAGACTGAACCGGACCGATCTTTTTCTTCTTCGGTACCTAAAAACATAACATTTATTGTGTTATTACGAAGACAACTTTCTCCATACTTCAATTAATCTCAAACTAAGAAGAAAAGTGGAAAGTACACACATTAAAATCTCACGAAGAATCATACCTTGACAGTGGTGGTACTCTTCGAAGGAAGAGTAGCATCGGAACTTTTTTCTTCATCATCAGCAGCATCAACGACATACTCAAATTTCATACCAGCAAAATTTAACTGCCAAGGACAGAAGTCACCATAACGCGCCGGAGCACTATCATGAGGTTGAGTACCAGCAACATGACGCCACCCATGCTGACCAGGAACCCAACCATAAGCCCAAGGACCGATGACTTCAATAATGGTGGCATGTCACTCATAATCATGATTACGCTTGAGTCGCTCACGATGGGGAAAACTATTTTGCTGAGAAGTCCCTTCGGTACCAGGTGAAAAAGCGGGGGTCTAACAACCACACCCAATATTTCGATTAGCAATCTATATGGACAACTCCGAGTTACTTTCTAGAGAATCAACTAAACTCAATAAATAGGAAATATCTCAAGGAGTTATTATCTCAATCTCTCAATTTGACCTTTACTCAAGCAAATAAAATCTGCGGGTCTTTATCAAAGAGAGATAACTTGGATAGTGCCAAAGACTAATATCCAAGTGTCAATCAATTTAAATCAAAAACCAAGAAGGTCGGATATTCTAATTGATTGAACAACGCACAACTTGTATTATTTCAATTATATAAAAAAATATAATGCGGAAAATAAATAACACATACACCAGAATTTTGTTAACGAGGAAACCGCAAATACGAAAAAACCCTGGGACCTAGTCCAGATTAAACACACAATGTATTAAGATGCTGCAGACACTATCCTACTCCAAGCTAACTTCAGTCTGGACTGTAGTTCAACCCCAACCAATATCATACTGATCCAAGGTACATTTATGATCCTACGTCTCTGATCCCAACATGATACTACGTACTTGATTCCCTTAGTTGATCTCACCCACAATATCACACATAAAAGTCCACAATAATAGATAAATTCGTCTCCCACTAATAAACCTACAAGTTTTGTTCCGTCATTTGATAAATCAAGGTGAACAGGAACCAATTGATAAAACTAGACTTATATTCCCGAATAACAGCTCAGTTTTATCAATCACCTCACAATAATCTTAATCGACGCAGCAAAAAAAAAAGATATTGTGGAATCAAAAACAATGAGACGAAGTGTTTGTGATTAATTTTATATCTTGCCTATAAGAGATAGAAATCTAAAGCCAATTGTTGTTGGTGGATTTTAGTTCAGGGCTAAAGCCGTAAAATGAATATTTTGTGCAGCCATCCTGCAGAGGATAAGGCCATTTGATAAGCGATAAATACTTCTCCTCTTTATTAATTCACCTAGAATGGAGCATGTAGCAACAATCCCCAAGTATTCTGTGAATTTTAGCATTATTTATAATGCACGAAACCCCTTATGTTTCCTGTGTTGTTCTTAGCAGAACTCTTATTATTAGTGCGGCATGGTGACTGATTGTTACTCTCAGTAGAGTAGCATGAATATCAAAGTACCAACAGTGAGGCATGCACGAAATGCCCGTACAGGCTGTAACTCTCGGTGTGTTATACTAGCCCGATTGAGAATTCATCACTCGGTGTGTTATACTATCCCGATTGAGAATATATCTATCGGTGTGCTATACTAGCCCGATTGAGCATCCGGACTGTCCATAGCAGTTTCAGAAACAATCATGACAACGAAAGTTGTCCGCATGATTTAACCAGCCTAGACGAACCCTAGCAGGAGTAGGTTATCACCATAATGACCACCAGCGGGCCCGTTTATGCCCTGATCGGTCGAACATATATCACATCTCCCAAAAGCCACCAAATGGTAGCCTAAAGAAGGATGGTCGTGAAGCAGCTTGAAGGAAACGTGAACGAGCAAATACTGCTAGTAGTTGTCTTAAAATCAGCCACAGCCGTCCAACTTCGCCGGCGCGATCGGACGGCGTGGATCATCCTATGGCCGGTCGAACAAGATTGTCATGCACACCGGCGGGCCCCCTTCATACTTACCTGACCGACCTTCTCACGAGAAAAGCCTTATATCAACAAACGTTTACTCAAAACAAGGCTGGCGTGATGCTGTAAAGGTTTATGTGTCGCAGTTTGATCACAACCATCTAACTTTATCGGCATGTTTGGATGGCTTAGATCAAACCTATGGCCATGGAACAGGTACCAACATGTTCACCGCCTTCCCAATGTGGTCCCTACATGATCGGACTCCCCGAGGGAGAATCATAACATGCAAAAACGATCGGGTGATGTTGCATAGGCGTGAACAATAAGAAACCCTAATTAGGGTTTTTACGACATGTTACATGTGCCGCAAATCGATCACGAACGTCCATCTTCGCAAGCTTAGATGAAGGGTGTAGATGTAGACTTAAAAGGTCCCGAACATGTCAACATGATCACCATGGGCCCATCTACATGCATGACTAATCGACCAAGGCCAACCATGGCCGAACGCCTTGAAACGCGCGCCTAGATCACACTTTCACGAGACAATGGGGTATCGGCGCCTGCACCATCATGCCATCTACACACATGCATGGTCGGCCCTGCCAAAACCATATCCCAAGATTGAATTCGATCGAGCTGAAGAGTGATGCTTGAGCACCTCTTCATAAACCCTAATTCCACTAACGGTCGCAGATGAGTGTCTCAAAGATCATCTTGTCCGTTCAACTTTACCTGCTTGGTTATACAACCCTAGTCAGGAGTTAATTGGTCAATGAAGCGTCATAATGATCACCATCCGCCACTCTACCACACCATGTGGTCGGACAAGGGAGGATTTTGCTAGCGCAGCCTCCAAACCCTCACGTGAAGTAGGCAGGGCATAATGCTCAACATCGATGCTTTATACATGCCGAATACATTCGATGCAACACCTGCATAGAATACACATGATACTTCACAAGTATCGACTTCCTAAATAACTTATTTTTTTAACCCAGCATCACACGCTATCTTCTTTGGGTCCCACGATCCACACACTCGAGACATCAATCATGTCACAAACTGGGGGATGCATACTATGGTATTGGTCTGGCGGTTTACAGCGTGCAACGCGCCATCACAAGAACGTGTCAGGAAGACATGGATAGTTAGTGATGATAGGAGAAGTGGGCAAGATTGATCGTGTGACACTAACACACGACTCCACTACTTCATCGCTCCACTTCCTCCACTTCCCACGAGAGACATGAATAAGGCTCAAATGACTTGTATAAATAGGTTCTCCTCCCTATTTCCACAACAGAGAGAACAGAACACTGAAATCAAGTGTTAATACAATTATATTTGAAACATCCAGAGCCTGCTTGCATTATTCGTAAGCCTGCTCACCTTTCTGTTACAAGTCATAAAACAACCTACACATTCACAATCTCAACATATTCTTCGCTTCCCTCCCTAAGATCAACCCCATCTCCTTCACTTTGTGACCGAAACAAGTCTGGAACGGCCATTTCTTGGTTTAGGCCAAAATTATATAGATTGATCTCTCGAATCAAAAGCACTCCTGTGCAGGGAATTTGTTTTGGGTTTAGATTCATTTCTCATCCACACACCCCAAATTACCAAAACCAGCAAAAATAGTTTTCACCCATAAACAATTGGCGACCACAGTGGGAGATTAATCCCTCGGTTGCAAAATCAATTTCCAATTCTAAATTTCATCTTTACAATACCCGGTTCAATTTTCTCAATTTCAAGGGGATAAATCTTAGGTCCATTTCAATCATTGACATGTTCATTTCTTTCAATTGCAAAGTCTAGTTTCTGTCTTACGATGTATTCTCCTCAGCCGAGTTATCCGGAGGCCGCGAGTGATCCAAACCTCATGGAGAATATATCCAAAATGATAGAAGACGTCCTTGAAAACCAAGTTGGTATCGCTAGAAGGCAGAGTGAGACGTCCCGTCTTCTGAATGATATAACAGTTCAATTGCAAGAAGGTTCTGCAGGTGCCTACCCGGAGAGTATCACGAACGATGACACATTCGAATCTATATCTAAAAATCGTGTTTCTAACAATCAGGATGCGGAAGGAACACGTGGCCACACCATGAGGCCAGGGAGAGACGAACATCATAATCCTGCTAATGAAGGAGGCTCAAAGAAACTCTACAGAGAAAATGACGTGTCAGGAATGCCACAACCTTTATCAGACAAAGGAAAGGGGCCATCCTATGAAACCCTGCTGGAAGATTTATATCTCAAAACCCTTGCCGAAGTATAGAAAGCTTCCCAATCTGCTGCAACTTTTCAACCAAATAGAGAACCACATGACGAGGGAGAAATCATCCAAGAGCCACATAAGCACAGAGGCTGGGGATACCTGAATCAGCCATCTGACGATAACGCTCTCGTTGACACAAGACATTTGAAAGCAGCAGCTGATATGAATCAATAATGTTGTAGTAAATAAGGTTCGTGAGACTTGTGAAAGCAAAGGATTTTAGATTTAATAAAACTTAAAAATAAAGAAAACTTAACTCAAAAATTGATTTCAAGATATGAGGAATAACCAAGACACTGATTCCACTATTACACATGAATAAATTATGGTAAATAAGCCAAAACTCTAATTATTTTTAAGTCTCTTATTTCTTAATTCATATATAATCAGACAAATTCTCAACAATTAATTGTATCCCCTAAGCATAGATTATCTTAATGCAAAGCATAACCTATCTAATTGAATCACAACTAATGAAGGAAATTATGCAAACAATTTAAAACTCTGCAAAAGCAGTGATTGAGTGAATTATAAATTGTAAATTAGAGAAAATAAATAATTACCAATTATTCATGCGTAAATAGCTTCCTCATTTCCTCGGTTGTGAGAGAATTAGCCGCTCATCATGTTAGAAACACACTCAAAATTCATTTTTATTGCTCAAAGTGCTCATAAATGATGAAATGGCTTTTGTAACAGATATAGTTGTTACAGAAATAACTATTACAAAGAAACACTCAGAACTGTTGCGAACACGAAATAACTGTTACAATATTTGTTACAAAGAAAAGATGACAGGCTTCTTAGAACGAGTGATCTATTCTTCGTCTTCTTCTCCACCTGAAAGTGCACCAATGGCTTCTGCAACTTTCTTTCTCCAGTCACAGCTCTCTCCCGTACCCCAAACTCTCGATAATCCTTCTTTGAGTCCCCAACATACTATATATACTCAATAGGATCAAAATATCTCGCAGTAAATGCAAATAATACTCCCAAATCTTCTCACATCAATATATTAACCCGAGAACATTTTCTTTCTTCTTTTTCTGTTTCCACGCGTTTTGCAGCTGTTAAACATCCTTATTTATCTCCTCCATGCTCTAAATGATGGCTTGATCCATCCAAACACATGTAGTACACGTTTATAATTCATGTAAACTCGGGATAGTGTGAAGAAAAGCTGAGATGTTCTCGTGCTCTGTTGAATAGAAGTTTCCTTTTTTTCTTCGATGATAACTTGCATACCAATCCTGTTTTATCATTACATCTCATAATAAATCAATTGTCGTGACAAAAATCTCCAAAAATGTCGCCAAAATCTTGAACAAAAGATACGCAGCTGGGCTGATCTCTTTTCCCGCCAAAACTCAATTTAAACGAAGAAGAAAGGTGTCCCCCTAACCAAACCGGGGGTGCGACTAGCAGGTTCCCAACTGAGGTGCCCCTTAGAAATTGGGTTACCCCTTATCCAAAGTGGGAGTCCGAATAGCAAATGTCCTCCGGGGGTGTTCCGAGCAACTTTTCGAGCCGAATTTTCCAACAATCTTTATTTCCAAAAAAATACATACAAACACACAAAACACCCTAATAAGGACAAAAACGAGTACTAACAATACGAAACATTGAGGACAAATTAGACACATAAATGCTTCTATCAAATACCCCTAAACTTATTATTTGCTAGTCCTCGAGCAAAACTAATAAAAAAATAAAATAAAACCGAGTTAATCTCGGGAGGGTTTACCAGAGGTGTACCCACAAAACCATGACTTCTAATTGGTCACAAGTATCCAAAGAGCTATGAGGACATACATATTCTCAACCTATCTCCAAGTGACTAGAATTCCAGAGAAATTAAAGGTGTCATCTCTAAAGCTGACTGAAGAAAAGGGGAGACACATCCGCAACCCTGCTAGATAAAGAGATATCTGCTACACAGCTAGATAAACATTGTAAGATGCGTCCGTTGATTTACAGCTGGATAATATTAGGAGAGAGAAAAATATGAGAGGGATATCTGCTACACAGTTGGACTAATTATGTGTGATGAGTTGAACCAGTGCTGGAAAGATCTTGTGTCATATTGAAAGCGGACTAACAAAGCAACCAAATGTTTCTTTCTTTGACTCTCTCACAGTGCTCAGTAGAAACAACGTCTTCTTCGGTCTTCAACTGTTGATGATAAACTCTTGAACCTCGTAGAACCTTGACAATTAACTCTTCTCTTCGATTTCTTGTTTGACATAAAAAATTTCTACTTCCCTATGGCCTTACTTATTAAACAATAAAGAACGTAATGATGATTTTTTTTTTTTTTTTTTTTTTTTGGAAACACAAAAATTACAAGACAAAAATTTACATGTCCATGAGAGAAGGACTTTAAAAACTTGGATCTTCGCAACTCGTGATTTCTTGGTATCATAAATTCCAACAACTTATATAATTTGCTCTTATAACTTCTTGTAACAGTTTTGAATTATTCTTTTCTATTGTTGCTTCTAAACCTTAAACGTCTTCAACTTCCTTCATAGATTTTGATGTCGCTCCGTTGGTTGATGATGATAAGTTTCTACTGAGAGAGACTTATAATCTAGTAACTAAGACTACATTATGAGGTTTCTTTGTCTTTCTGGCATTTCCTGACCTACTTTCCTTTCCATCATGGATGGTTAGGTCCATCACGGTTACCCTCTAAAAGGAACAAGTTCTCTCCTGAATTTCAAGGATCTCAATGTCTTTTTCTCTAATGTCTCAATAGGTTGTTATCCCTAGCATTCCAATTTCTATCTTTTCGATGAGAAAAAGTATTTAAACTTAGCTAACCGGATACCATGTAATGCTAGAAGTTTCAAAAGTGCAACTAAAAAGTTCTTCCCCACCCCCAAACTTAAATCTAATATTGTCCTCAATGTTTCTAATGAAAGAGCACTACCAAAAGTAAAATAACACGAGGAGAAGTTGGAGAGATAGTACCTGGGTGAAGAGAGAGAAAATCAAAACTAATATACAACATACAACTGCCTCGATGGTCAATCAAGGGTAAACAGGGTCCTCCAGAGGGACCTCCTCAACATCACCTGTAGGAAATGGCTCTAAAAAGGGTTTCAATCTCTGACCGTTAACCTTCGAAGAACTACTACCATCCGGTGTCTCAATTTCAATAGCTCCATGAGGAAAGACAGTTGGAACAATAAAAGGACCCGTCCACCGAGAATGTAACTTCCCAGGTAAAAGATGCAAGCGGGTATCATACAGAAAAACTTTTTGACCTGGAGAAAATGACTTCCGTAAAATATTTCTATCATGCACAAGTTTCATTTTGTTCTTATACTACTTCGCACTATCGTAAACATCTATACGAATCTCGTCCAACTCATTGAGCTGGAGTTTCTTATGGGCTCTTGCCTTGTCAAGTGAAAAATTTAGCTGCTTAACAGCCCAATAAGCTCTATGTTCTAACTCAACAGGTAAATGACATGCCTTTCCATAAACAAGCCGATAAGGCGACATTCCAATGGGGGTCTTAAACGCAGTACGATAAGCCCATAAGGCATCAGTAAGCCTAGACGACCAGTCTTTCCGATTAGGATTAACCGTTTTCTCTAATATACGTTTTATCTCCCTATTGGAAACCTCTACCTGACCACTAGTCTGTGGATGATACGGGGTGGCTACCTTATGTGTAATACCATATTTCTTCATCAAAATCTTAAAAGGTCCATTACAAAAGTGCGACCCTCCATCACTAATTATAGCTCGCGGTGTACCAAAACGTGTAAGTATATTATTTTTTAAGAACTCAATCACAACCCTATGGTCGTTGTTTTTACACGCAACCACCTCAATCCATTTAGAGACATAGTCTACGGCGACAAGGATGTATAGGTTACCAAAAGAATTAGGAAATGGACCCATAAAGTCAATACCCCACACATCAAAGACCTCAACAATTAAAATCAGGTTCAGGGCATCATATTCCTACGGGAAATGGTTCCTAATTTTTGACAACGTTCACAAGTAACACAGTAACTATGGGAGTCTTTAAACAACGAAGGCCAATAGAATCCATACTGCAATATCTTAGCAACAGTCTTCTTAGCACTAAAGTGACCCCCACAATCATGATCATGACAAAAGGAAATAATACGGGACTGGTCACTCTCAGGTATACATCTCCTAATAATCTGGTCTGGACAATACTTAAATAAATAAGGATCATCCCAATAGAAGTGCTTAACCTCGGCTAAAAACCTAGAACGATCTTGTTTACCCCAATATTGGGGCATTCGACCAGTAACAAGATAATTCACTATATTTGCATACCAAGGTGATTGGGAAACAGAGAACAATTGTTCATCAGGAAAGCTATCCCTTATATGAAGGGAATCATCAGGGGAACTAATAATTAGCCTAGATAAGTGGTCTGCTACTACATTTTCTGCACCCTTTTTGTCTCTAATATCTGGACAAAATTCTTGTAATAAAAGGATCCACCTAATCAATCTAGGTTTTGTATCCTTCTTAGACAAAAGGTATTTCAAAGCAGCATGATCAGTATAGATTATGATCTTAGAACCTAAGAGGTAGGATCTAAACTTGTCAAAGGCAAACACAATGGCCAACAGTTCCTTCTCGGTAGTGGTATAGTTCATCTGGGCCTCATTCAGAGTTTTGCTAGCATAGTAAATCACATGAAGTAATGTGTTTTCTCGCTGACCTAGCACAACACCAATAGTATAATATGAAGCATCGCACATGATCTCAAAGGGTAGGTTCCAGTTGGGTGCCTGGACTATGGGGGCGGTAGTGACTAAAGTCTTAAGCTTCTCAAAAGCCTCTAAACAAGCATCATCAAAGACAAACTTGGCATCTTTTGCAAGCAAATTGCAAAGAGGTCTAGAAATTAAGCTAAAATCCTTAATGAATCGACGATAAAAGCCAGCATGCCCTAAGAATGACCTAATATCTCTTATGGTTTTTGGGACCGGAAAAGTTTTAATAAGGTCAACTTTGGCTCTATCTACCTCTATACCCTTCGAAGACATGATATGCCCTAGAACGATTCATGAACGAACCATGAAATGACATTTCTCCCAATTAAGCACTAAATTCTTTTCCTTACACCTAGTCAAAAATAATTACAAATGATGCAAGCACTCATTGAAAGACAAACCAAACACTGAAAAATCATCCATAAAGACCTCGAAGAACCGTTCTACCATGTCAGAAAATATGCTCAACATACAATGCTGAAAGGTCACAGGGGCATTACATAGCCCAAAAGGCATGCGTCTATACGCAAAGGTACCAAAGGGACTGGTAAAAGTGGTTTTCTCTTGGTCTTCTAGGGAAATAGGAACCTGATTATAGCCGCAGAATCCATCTAAAAAGCAAAAATGGCTACAGCCAGCTAATATTTCTAGCATTTGGTCGATGAAGGGAAGGGGAAAGTGGTCCTTCCTAGTGACCTTGTTCAATTTTCTATAGTCAATACAGACACGCCAACCCATGGTCATTCGGGTTGGGATTAACTCATTGTCATCATTCTGGACTACAGTAATACCAGATTTCTTGGGAACAACCTGAACAGGGCTGACCCACTTACTGTCTGAAATAGGGTAGATAATGCCTGCATCTAACAACTTCAGAACCTCGGTTCGAACTACTTCTTTCATATTAGGGTTCAGTCGACGTTGCATCTCCCTAGAAGGTTTGGTGTCTTCCTCTAAATAAATATGATGCATACAAACAGTAGGACTTATACCCTTAATGTCTACTATGGTCCACCCTAAAGCTTCCTTGTTGTTTTGAAGGACGTTTACTATCCTACTTTCCTGATCACTATCCAATTCGGATGCTATAATCACAGGTAAAGTTTTAGATGGGCCTAAAAACACATACTTCAAGGTATCTGGTAATGGTTTAAGGTCCAATTTAGGAGGCTTTTCCAACGAAGGAACTGGGGTAGACTCAGAAATGGGTAGAGGTTCGAACTTAGGTTTCCAGCCATTATTAGTGTCTATCAAAGGGGTTGAATCTAATAAAGCATTCACTTCATTAATCACATCATCATCATCAAAATCAATCCCAAAGTGAGCTAGGCATTTCTCTAATGGATCTTCCATCAAAGTGTTTGGTAATGACTCCTCAACTAATGTTCCTATCATGTTCACCTCTTCTATGCTCGAGTCATCTAGTTTAGCGGGTAGCTTACTAATATGAAAGACGTTCATCTCAATAGTCATATTACCAAAAGACAAATTCATAATACCAGTTCGACAGTTAATGATCGCATTGGATGTAGCTAAAAATGGGCGACCTAAAATTACCGGTATCTGGTTCTCTGGGTCAGGGACAGGTTGGGTATCTAGGATAACAAAATCCACTGGATAAATAAACTTGTCTACCTCTATGAGAACATCCTCGATCACACCCCGAGGAATTTTAACGGACCTATCAGCTAACTGAAGAGTCATCTGGGTAGGTTTCATCTCACCAAGTCCTAGATTAAGGTACACATGGTATGGGAGTAAGTTCACACTGGCTCCTAAGTCAAGCAACGCTTTCTCAACACGATATTTACCTATTTTACAAGCAATGTTAGGGGACCCTGGGTCTTTGTACTTAGGAGTAGTGGTATTATGAATAATAGAACTCACATGACTATCTAGGAAGACTTTCTTTTGAACACTAAGCTTACGCTTTCGTGTACACAAGTCCTTAAGGAACTTGGCATAAGCGGGAATCTGCTTAATCGCATCTAACAATGGGAGGTTGATAGTAACCTGCTTAAAAACCTCCAATATATCATTAAAGTTGGACTCCCTCTTAGTTGGAACTAACATCTTGGGGAACGGGGCTCTGGGAACAAATCCTGGCTCAATATGACCCTCATTGGTCTCTTTAGAGACTCTATCAGTCTCTTCGGTTTCTGGCTCAGAAGGGTGAACTACAACATGTTCACTTTCAGGCATGGCGACCTTATTGTCAACTTTCTTTCCATTTCTAAGGGTTGTAACAGAATTCACATGATTGTACGGTTTCTCTCCTTTAGGGTTAGGATCAGTATGACTAGGGAACCTTCGTTCTTCTGTCTCACTAATAAACTTAGCTATCTGGCCAACTTGAAGTTCTAATTTAACAAGAGTCTGGGAATTATTCTTCAAATTATGCTTGGTTTCTTGTTGAAAGCTAAGGTGGTTAGCTGATAACATATCATGGTTCTTTGCTAACAAAGCAAGAGTTTCTTCTAAGGTAGAGATCTTTTTCTCATAAGTGTTCTAAAACTGGGTTTGACCGGAAGGGTTCTTTGCATAACTAAAACCTGGGGGAGGCTGAGAATTGCTAGACTGACCTTGATTCTGGCCCCTAGACCAAGAAAAATTAGGATGGTTTCTCCAACCAGGGTTGTAGGTCTCTGAGTATGGGTCAAACTTCTGACGGTTCTCAAACCTAGCATTGTTATAGATAACATGGGCCTGTTCTTCACTAATATGACCTTCCCAAAATGAGTTATCGGGCTCTATTCCACAACTAGAGACTTGAGAGGTTCTATTAGGTTCAACAAGGGACCTATTTTTAGACTGACCCATTTCCAAAGCTTCTAACCTTTTAGACAAAGAAGCAAACTTAGCATTTGACTCGAAGATTGTATCTACCACATTGGTGCTACTTCTATAGACCAAGAGTCTTTTAGGGGGTTCAACACAAGGCTTCCACTGTTGGGATTTTTCAGCGATAGTTCCTAAGAAGGTAAAAGCATCATCAGCAGTTTTATTAGTGAACTCTCCCGCGCACATAGACTCGACCGTGGATTTAGTCGAATAGTCTAAACCATTATAAATAATTTCTACAAGTTTCATCTTATCAAATCCATGGTGAGGACACTGGGATAGGAGATCATTGAATCTCTCTAAAAACCTATAAAGAGACTCTCCCTCTTGTTGCACACTAGCACTAATTTTTTTCCTAACAGCTGCAGTTTTATGCTTAGGGTAGAATTTCATATAGAAAGATGCAATCAGTTCCTGCCATGTTTCAATGGATTCATATGGTAGGTTGTTCAGCCATGTATTGGCTTTATCTCTCAAGGAAGGGAGGTTCTAAGCAAACACAAAGCAGGATGACTCCACCAAAGCAAACCTAAAATTTTCTAGCAAACAAAAAGCATGATGGCTCCACTTAGATTGTTTCTAGACCAGCTTCTATTCTTTCAAAAAGGAATTCGTTATAATCTGAGCAAACCTCTCTGGAATCAATCTGTGTTTAAGTAAGTTGAATAGAGGCGAGGGAAGTTGCTGGAGCTTTGATACCCAAGGCCTCACCGCATTACAGGGCGGTGCAGTCATGCATTCAACTCACAGAAATAGTCATGAACTTCGAAGAATGCTCAAAAGAGTAACCAATATTTTTCGAACGATTTTCATATTAAGCTCGTTACCCTATCGGTCTCGTTCTATTCCAAATTTTAAGGCTTAGGTTCGCGTTAAGTTTCGTTTTCCTAAGGCGGGCAAGAAGAGAACGGTGATGAAATCCGAACCCTTATCTTGTATGGCCAGTCCTTTCCCTTTACTAGGAATTTAAAACATCCGTATTTAGTTCCTCGACATATATGCAAACGAAGGAATACAGTAACTCGCTAACATGGGATTCGCGAGTGTTTCGACAAACTTACCTCCCGTTCCAGACGGGGGACGAACCATTGTAGTCGACTCGGGCCATGACTTCTATGTCATGTGCAAACCCGAGGGTCCGAGACGATATCGTAATCGTCGTCCTTCTCTGCAAACAGTTTAATATTTAAATTACCCTTTCGTAGGGTTTAAAAATAATGTCCCAAAGTTTAAAGTCCAAAGTCCAAAAAAAGTAAAGTTCAAAAGGAAAAGAAAATTACAAGAATAGTGATATCCTAATACAATCTAAAAATAAAAAAAACTCTTTTTTTTTTTCTCTCTTTTTTATAGAAAAAAATCTTCTTCTTTCACTTCGCCTTTTACTTTGTCTTTAACTCCAAATCTTTAAGTATTTACCAAAAGCTTTGGCAAATTTTTATTTCGCTCCAAATTCCAAAATATGTAGTAAAAAGACAAAAACAAAAACGTAAAGAAGAACAAATAAAATAAAAACAAATAAAAACCTAAACAAAAGAATAAAAATCTAAAAACTCTAGCCTAAAGACAAGCTCCGTGTCGGCGGCGCCAAAAATTGATATGAATCAATAATGTTGTAGTAAATAAGGTTCGTGAGACTTGTGAAAGCAAAGGATTTTAGATTTAATAAAACTTAAAAATAAAGAAAACTTAACTCAAAAATTGATTTCAAGATATGAGGAATAACCAAGACACTGATTCCACTATTACACATGAATAAATTATGGTAAATAAGCCAAAACTCTAATTATTTTTAAGTCCCTTATTTCTTAATTCACATATAATCAGACAAATTCCCAACAATTAATTATATCCCCTAAGCATAGATTATCTTAATACAAAGCATAACTTATCTAATTGAATCACAACTAATGAAGGATATTATGCAAACAATTTAAAACTCTGCAAAAGCAGTGATTGAGTGAATTATAAATTGTAAATTAGAGAAAATAAATAATTACCAATTATTCATGCGTAAATAGCTTCCTCATTGCCTCGGTTGTGAGAGAATTAGCCGCTCATCATGTTAGAAACACACTCAAAATCCATTTTTATTGCTCAAAGTGCTCACAAATGATGAAATGGGCTTTGTAACAGATATAGTTGTTACAGAAACAACTATTACAGAGAAACACTCAGAACTATTGCGAACACGAAATAACTGTTACACTATTTGTTACAAAGAAAAGATGACAGGCTTCTTAGAACGAGTGATATATTCTTCGTCTTCTTCTCCACCTGAAAGTGCACCAATGGCTTCTGCAACTTTCTTTCTCCGGTCACATCTCTCTCCCGTACCCCAAACTATCGATAATCCTTCTCTGAGTCCCCAACATACTATATATACTCAATAGGATCAAAATATCTCGCAGTAAATGCAAATAATACTCCCAAATCTTCTCACATCAATATATTAACCCGAGAACATTTTCTTTCTTCTTTTTCTGTTTCCACGCGTTTTGCAGCTGTTAAACATCCTTATTTATCTCCTCCACGCTCTAACTGATAGCTTGATCCATCCAAACACATGTAGTACACGTTTATAATTCATGTAAACCCGGGATAGTGTGAAGAAAAGCCGAGATGTTCTCGTGCTCTATTGAATAGAAGTTTCCTTTTTTTCTTCGATGATAACTTGCATACCAATCCTGTTTCATCATTACAGCTCATAACCAATCAATTGTCGTGACAAATATCTCCAAAAATCTCGCCAAAATCTTGAACAAAAGATACGCAGCTGGGCTGATCTCTTTTCCCGCCAAAATTCAATTTAAACGAAAAAGAAAGGTGTCCCCCTAACCAAACCGGGGGTGCAACTAGAAGGTGCCCAACTGAGGTGCCCCTTAGCAATTGGGTTACCCTTTATCCAAAGTGGGATTCCGAATAGCAAATGTCCTCCGGGGTGTTCCGAGCAAATTTTCGAGCCGAATTTTCCAACAATCTTTATTTCCAAAAAAATACCTACAAACACACAAAATACCCTAATAAGGACAAAAACGAGTACTAACAATACAAAACATTGAGGACAAATTAGACACATAAATGCGTCTATCAGCAGTGCCTCAGTGGAGGCTGCCACCAAAGCGGGCCGCGTATATGTTGGCACACGTCCCAACTCCAAAACGTTCTTTATATCAAAGTTATCAAGAGATATCACAGCAGCGTCCGTCAAAGCAAGAAAAGCCTGGATCAACATACCCGCACTTCCCATTTTCCATGAATAAGGTCTTGGAATTATTAGAGATGTGGGTACAAGACGGGGAAGTCCAACTTCCTCAGGTATGGCGACAACCAATTGATCAGGAGATGATAGATCCGAGATATTGTCACTATCATCGTTTTCTTCACCACCCCACCAGTGAATGCAATGCCCTGAAGCGCATTTTCCAAGAGAAGATTAGTTCCGAAGATTTGCCGCCTGTCTCCGAAGATTAATGCACGAAATTTGTCGAAGTAAGAACTAGGGGTGGTCTAAATTCATGCAGATGGAATTCCAAAAGCAAGTAAGTTTTATCACGCAATTTTTACAAGATGGTTTTAGAGTTTGCTGGGGACTTGGCATCCCGCATGAGAAAGATTCAATGATCAGACGCTATGTTTGTCTCCTTTCATGCTAGCAAGATATTTACAAATCCATATAAATATTGTTGTATTAGCCACATTACTCATAACCAGAATGAAAATTTTATTCAGAATAATCTCTCTCTCAAAAAATCATTCACCAAGAACTATCTCAAAATAAACCGATTCAAAAATCCAATCACCTACTAGTTCAAAACCTAAAATCAAGATTGTGAAAGGAAATCCTCACATCACTCAAAAATCCTATAAGAAAGAGCATAAGAAGACGGCATAAATCATTCAAGGGAAATCCTTCAGCAACAACCCGTCTTTCTGTGCAAGGGAGACTTTCATTTTCTGGAGAACAGCCTGCTCCAACTTGAACTCATTAGACAACCTTTCAATCTTCTTTTCCTGACGAGCGATGCTTTCTGCGGAGGGGACTTCATGCACTTCACCTTGCAGCCTCTGGATTTCGGCAAGTCCTTCACAGAACCAGGGGGCGTTAAACTCATACTTCACGGATACTTCCCAGTGGAAATCCCAGTTTTCGATTACCTCTTCATAAACAGTGCGCCCAGTCACGATGCTCATTCCATAAATAGAAGATAGAGCTTCTTCAACACGTTTTACATATGCGAAGCGACTCCTAAGTATATGAGAGGTGGCGATGTGACCATACTTCTTCCATATTTTGGTATATAACTCCTCGAACCGAGCCGACACACTGAATCCTCCAACCAGCACATGACCTGTATAAGTAACATCGAAAGGAGGCTCAAAGACAGCTCCAGCAACAACGGGTCGCATCACCAACGCTCTGTCAGAAGCCTTCTCATCTGCAGGGGATCTTACGATTGCTTTATCAGTTACCGGAGCTTTTTCAGGGGATTCTTTGGAGGGAGTTACTTCGAACGTCATGGGCGTTGTCTTTCCTGCGATCCTCGTGATGATTGTTTCACTCTGAAGACTGATTTCCGCCATGGCCTCATCTACAAGTTCACTGAAGTTTCCATTTTGGGATTCATCTCTTTCAGTTGAGCTTACACCATCCCTGTCACTGTCTTGAAGAGGATCAGTATCGCCAGACCTCTCAGCATGATGATCAGTATTTCCGGACTTCTCGTTGTGAGGATCAACATCTCCAGACTCCTTATTATGATTGCATGCCAGTCTGGAGAAAGCGTTCTATTTCGGTATTCCATGATCACAAATGAGAATTACTTTTGGTGAAGAATTACTCGAGAAGAATGAATTGAAGGGTCGAAAAGATTTCATACCTGCATATTAGAAGAGTTGAAGACCACGGGACCGCATGCTTGTTTCTTGGCCTGGGGACTGCAGTCAGTGATATCGACCCTGGTTTGTTTACTTGGAAGAGGCTTCAATCGTTTGAATTTCTTCAATATGTCAGGAGACGGCTCACCACGGAAGACTGTCGCGACTTCATCAGAAATTCCTGGAAAACTAATAGTTTCTCACTCCAATAGTCCTTATACTTGGAAGTTACCACTGACCTTCTTTCGATAGACAGAAAAGGAAAACTCTGCTCCGATGCAAAGACGTCAACGTTGGCAATAAATGGGATGAGATCTTCTGAAGGCACTAGTGGACGATGAATTGGAACACCCTGGTCAAATCCCATTTGGCGTGAAGCCCTGTCGATGTTATAAGGAACAACAGAAAGGACTCCATCGAAGAAAGAAGGGATGTATCCTGACATACATCTTAGAAAAAAGAATGCTTCCCCAGGACTCATGGACTTTCCAACAGATAACACAAGGTCAGGAGCGGTGGTAGAGGTTTCTAGCTGGGCCACAGAAGGATGGACCGGTCCTCATGGGCGAAAATATATAGCGTGTATATTATCGATAAAGTCAACAAGTCTTAACCCGGGCATCATACGTCTACTCTGCCAACGGAGTATCCTCGAACCACCATACAAACTAGGAAGCGAAGTCGCAGGAGCATGGGCGTAACTCTTGAAGTGCTCCCATAGAAACTCCTGAAGAAAAGCAACGTGGATGTGTGACTCCACTTTCTTATACCCGTTGGAAGCATGCATCTCCACTGCCAAAACATCCAGATGAGAATACAACGAGCCAAGGAATAAAGAGCCTGGAGGGAGAATCACACCCTTTTCCAACTTTATAGCAAACGTGACGAGATCGATTCTTATGGTTTTCTTCCCCAAACCATCATCAAAGATGTCCCTGGACATCCATAAAGACAGGAATGCAACTACACTGTGGTCGTTATCCAAAGCTTGGCACGGCCCTGGTGTTTTAGTAGACCATTCATAAACCCACCAAGTATAAAAACACTTCATGTCCTTTTTATGTTTCTCGTACTTGGCTACTTTCTGAAGTATGGCGTTATGGATAGCATTTTCTTCGGTAGAGAGTTCATAGCGAAGATTTCCATCAATAGGGAGGTTCATTAGCACGGAGACACTTTCCAAGGTGATAGTCATTTCTCACCACCTACATATAGTTTTGTGTGTAGAGGGATGCCATTTGGAAATGAAGGTGATTAAGCCTGGGGAGTCCTTATTAATGTGAAGAGTTGCAGATGCCATAACCGCATCAATGATCTGCGCCTTGGTTAAGTTTTCCCTGATATGATTATTGCTCAACATGCATCTCATCCATCCTTCATAAGAGTTCAGTGGAGTCTGACAAACCTTAAAGTCAATGGGAGAAGGCGGATACTCCTTATTTTGAAGATAAAACCTCATCACGTACGCTGGGGAAGATGATGGAGCAGCATATTCATTTTCTGAGCCTGGAAGCAGGATTATTTTGTGGCCGGGATGTCTTCTAATGTTTGGGAAAGGCATAGTAAACAGCTTGTCATCTGTATTGGGCATGTCTTTAGAATTGTCCACACTTCTGTTAGCAGCAGCATTATCTCCAGGTGACATCTTAACAAGAGCCTCTTTGTTCATTTCCAAACAACTACAATAAAGTGTAAAAGAAAACAATCATTACTTCGTGTTGAGGGAGAAATAGCCGGATGTTATGTAAAAAATATATATGTCTCGCCTATGTCCACATTCGAGTGAAGCAGGCACGCGCATGTCCATGTTCGAGCAAGGAAGGCATGGGCCCACTTTTGATCAAGCCGACATATGAGTAAAGCAGGCATATGGAAAATTTTTATTGGCTCACACAAGCAGGATCGGTATTGGTTCATGCAAGATCGACGTTGGGATGTGCGGACGAGGTACTTGGTCCAAGAGGGTATAATAGCTTGAGCCAAGCATGCACGAGATCGGAAAAAACATGGAAACAAGCCAAGCAGGCGCAAGGTATCGAAGCCTGCATGGAGCTGACCAAAACCGGGAATGTCGTTTGATCAAGCATGCATAACGGGCTCATATTCGTACACGTCATGACACGATTTTTTTACAAGCAGTTATTCGTGGGAAATCATGTTTGCAAGCCTAAGTCGGGGATTTTTATCAAATTACAACAAAAGGCTGGGTTTTTGGCATGCAACAATGGAGAAGAAGCAAAAACAATATATTCATGGATTCATAGCTTATTTTACTGAGCAAGCCTACCTATATCGACGGTGTTGCTATTTTCGTTAACGAAATCAACCATGATATGCCGGGCAAGGAGGTTTTTTTTTTACCTAAGAACAAGGGTTTGTACCGCAAAAAAAATAAAAAATAAAAAATAAAAAAATAAACGAACAAAGAAAGGGTAGCGAAGCACCTACCTGACGGGCGAATAGGGCAGCAACGATGAAGACTAGCGAAAGCAAAAACACGTCCGAAGGCAGCGTCAGCAACACGTCCAGTAAGTTCCGGCGGCGGGCGTGATTGGAGGTGGCGGCTTGAGCGGCGGCGGCAAGAGCTGTGGAAGAAGGTTGGACGAACGGGAGAAGAATAAGAAAAATAGAAAGGGGTTCGGTCCTTATATAGACAAGCAATTGGGAAATCATTATAGGAAAAGGATTCCTCTTTTGTTTCAAACACCCAAGGAAGGAAACCGGTCCCACTCAGAATTCCATGCTTGCAACGACGTGTTCACATGTGCAACCGATAGCGGACGAGCAAAGCTTTCAGGGTAAGATCCCTTCATCTCGTTTTCTCCCATGTATTTGTCACCATATCATGCCTACCCCACAATAGTGTAACCATCATGTGCTAGGAGGGGACTTAATGTTGATGGTGGATTTTAGTTCAGGGATAAATCCGTAAAACCAATATTTTGTGCATCCATCCTGCAGAGGATAAGGCCATTTGATAAGCGATGAATACTTCACCAATTTATTAATTCACCTAGAATGGAGCATGTAGCAACAATCCCCAAGTAGTCTGTGAATTTTAGCATTATTTATTAATGCACGAAACGCCTTGTATTTCTTATGCAGTTCTTAGTAGAACTCTTATTGTTAGTGTGGCATGATGACTGATTGTTACTCTCAGCAGAGTAGCATGAATATCCAAGTACCAACAGTGAGGCATGCACGAAATATTCGTACATGCTGCAACTCTCGGTGTGTTATACTAGCCCGATTGAGCATACATCTCTCGGTGTGTTATACTAGCCCGATTGAGCATATCTCTCTCGGTGTGCTATACTATCCCGATTTAGCATCCGGAATGTCCATAGCAGTCTCAGAAACAATCACGACACGCAAGTCGGCCACATGATTTAACCATCCTAGACGAACCCTAGAAGGAGCAGGCTATCACCATAATGACCACCAGCGGGCCAGTTTATGCCCTGATCGGTCGAACATATATCACATCTCCAAAAAGATACCAAACGCCATCCTAAAGAAGGATGGTCGTGAAGCATCTTGAAGGAAACATGAATGAGCAAAGACTGCTAGCAGGGGTCTTAAAATCAGGCACGACCGTCCAACTTCGCCGGTCCGATCGGACGGCGTGGATCATCCTATGGCCGGTCGGACAAGCTTATCCTGCACACCAACGGGCCCCCTTCATACTTACCTGGCCGACCTTCTCACGATCAAAGCCTTAGAGCAACAAACATTTACTCAAAACAAGGCTGGCGTGATGCTTTAAAGGGTTATGTGTCACAGTTTGATCACAACCATCCAACTTCACCAACATGTTTTGATGGCTTAGATCAAACCTATGACCATGGAACAGGTACCAACATGTTCACCGCCTTCCCAATATGGGCCCTACACGATCAGCCTCCCCGAGGGAGAAACATAACATGCAAAACCGATCGGGTGAAGTTGCATATGCGTGAACTATATGAAACTCTAATTAGGGTTTTTGCGACATGTTACTTGCGCCGCAAATCGATCACGAATGTCCATCTTCGCAAGATTAGATGGAGGCCGTAGATGTAGACTTAAAAGGTCCCGAGCATGTCAACATGATCACCATGGGCCCATCTACATGCATGACTGATCGAACAAGGACAACCATGGCCGAACGCCTTGAAACACGCGCCTAAAGTAGGCATGTCTCGCGGTTTCCAATTCGTTTGCGGTATTGGATTTCTATCGCAAATCGATCTCGAACACTCAACTTCGCCGGACGAGTTGAGTGGCCCAGATCACATTATGTAGTTTTGAAGTGGTAAGAAAAGATTCGTTGCTCGGACTCTTTTAAAGATTTAGTTTTTGATTATTAAAGAAAAATAATAAGACAAACTAATTAAAATTGATTTTGTTTACCAAGGAGAGATGATTCTATGGTTTTGGATTCCACTACTTCTAATGTTTGTAAACTCAATAATTAAAACTTTGACAAATACTCCTAGTTTACTCAAAACAATTTCGAACCCAATCTCAATCTTTGGAAGATAAAACGCTACAAGCTCTTTTTATGACTCTCGTCGCTATACTAAAGCCTAATCCTCATTCTCTTATAAAAGAACGGTAGAAACTACCCAAAATAATTATTACGAAGCATGTAAAGAAGAGAGAATTTTTATACAAATTAAAACATAATTTTGGAGCAAATATGCCAAAGAAATTATTTACTAAATATTACCCATCAAAAATAGTTTCCTCCAAAACCCTATAAAATAGATTTAGCTACTCATAGAACCAAAATTTAAGAAAACTTGATTAATCTTTGTATTAAAAACAAAGAAATTCTTCTTACAATGATTTTCAGTCGCTACAAGTATTCAGCAGAGAACATTGTTCAGCTGCTTCTGTTGCTAAAGGTCTTTCACTACTAAACAGGGAACGATATAAAGCCTATTGTCGTTGTAGAACGATAGTGTTCTGCGACTTTTTCTGCCAGACAAATGTTCTTCGTGTTCTTGATTAATGGCAGCAGCAGGAACTTTCTGAGAATTCTTGTTTTATGATTCTAAGCCTCTACTTTCTTCTCCAAGGTATCCGTCCATTCTCTGCTTCCCTACGACCCTTTTTTACCCAACAGGTTAAAACATATGTCAAGAAAATCTTATTTTTCTTTCACCCAAAGTTTTGGACTTTATTTCTTCTTTTTGTTCTACCTGTACGTGTCTTTGGTTGTATATTTCCTTCAAAACTATCTTTATGGCGTAAAAAAATCTTACAGAGGATAAATATTTCCTATGATTCCACGTAACTCCCATATTAAGCTTCAAAACGTCCCAATAATAGCTTTACTTCCCTGTTTTCTCCTAATCCACGTACTTCCTTCATATATTCTCGATTCTAAAGGACTTATCAGTCCTGTTTGATCCAAACAGGCCTAAACCAACACTAATCCATCATTGAGTCTTGCCCAAAACTCTTCCAATTCTCTAACAAACCCGAAAACAAACCTCTCCTCTATTTTGCATCAAATAGGTTATCCAGCCCAAACGGGTCGAACAAAGCACCCATATCTACCCTGTTTACTCTTAACAGGCCCATTGTAAACAAATCCAATGATTGAATCTCATCAATTCTCGGCCAAAATTCGAACCCTAAATTTGGTTCGTGAAGTAAAATTTCGCGCCAAAATACTATCAAACCGTGAATTCTCTGTTTGCTTCACATCATCGTTCTAGCCAATTTTGTTCCATTCGAATGACCATACCAAGTCTGTTTAGGCTTGAGGAAGATACCATTTAGTTTCAGCCATTGAATCTCAGTAAAACACCACTAATTTCCAAACCCTAGTTCTGTTGCTATTTTTCCCGCCAAAATTTGAATTTCAAATGAAGAAGATGACTTTCCCCTTATCCAACAGCGGTGTCCCCTTAGCAATTTAGGCTACATTTAGAAATTCTTGGGGTTGAGAATAGCCATTTTTGGGGTACAAGGATGACTTTTGGGTTGTAAATAGTGAAACACTCCTGGGGTGACTTTATCGACTCCTCTGGGACATTTCTGTGGGTGCCTTTAACACTTTTTTGGGTGCTTTTAGTAGTTTCTCGAGCATCCATCTCTTAGCTCTCATATCCACTTCTTTTATTCAATATTTATACATCACTAAGGATGTCATTCTTTTCAGACATAACTTGCATCACTAAAGCCGACATGCCTTTAAGATAGAGATGAAGAAATAAAAGTAAATAATGAGAGATAATTCGCCTCTAACAGCAGCTGCACATGAAATGACACTTTAGCCCTTTTAAGCGACGTTTCCTCTTCTTTTGCTCCAAAGTACCTAAAACTCAAAACCAAACAAAAGATACAAAATTTACAAGAAAACATAGCAAAGAAAGCATAAACAATAGATAAATATCACGGTGTTTTAGACACCTATCAAATTCCCCCACACTTAGACTTTGCTAGTCCTCGAGCAAATCAAACTAAACTAATTTTAAATGCATACAACTCCATCTCGTCGAGGATACGGACATGATCTCTCAGCTCCGATTCTTCTATTGCATGACTGGGTAACTCCAAGAATGGTTTCAACTGTTGACCG
>JAJJWX010000484.1:0-23916 GCA_023529315.1 Papaver bracteatum | reverse complement strand
GTTAATAGTAATTGGGCCGACCGACCGGATGGCCCGAAGGGAGGGAGTCCCTTTTATGACCACTTTTTTGTATAATGAAGAGTAACGCAAATGTTCAATTTGATAAAAAGATTGGAAACTTATGTATCCATGGTTACTTTTTCACTAGACAAAAATTGTCTATTCCTTTTAGTCCAATTACTATAATTCTTTGTGTATCCTATTTTTTTAGGGGTATAATTGGAATGTAAACTTAAATATAACATATCTAAAAATCCATGCCTTGGAATTTTACAAATTTTATCTCGTTGGAAAGATTATAAAAAAACCTACGGAACGAGTACAAACAACAATATCAAATTTAGAATTATTACGAAAAATTCGGAGGTGTTAATTCTTTTAGGCACATTTTTTGAAAATTGAATGCATAACCATTATACAAACCACCACAAAGGATGCATAACACATTATGCATCCATATTTTGGTTTATACATCAACTAATTTTCCGTTGCAAATAATAAAACGTATGCTACATGCTTCAATTTTCTTTTTTACTCCCTCCGTTTTAAGAAAAGTGATATTTTCACTTTAGGCATAATTTTCGAAAATTGAATGCATAGCCATTATGCAAACCACCATAAAGGATGCATAACACATCATGCAACCATATTTTGGTTTATGGATCGACTAATTTTCCGTTTCTGGAAAAGTGATATTTTCACATTTCGTTTCATGGAAAGTGATACTTTCATTCCGTTTTAGGAAAAGTGATACTTTCGCTCCATTTCAGAAAAAAGTGATACTTTCGCTCCGTTTCACTTTTTCTGTAACGGGACGAAAGTATCACTTTCCCGAAACGAAACAAAATTATCACTTTTTCTGAAACTAAGCAAAAGTATCACTTTTTATGAAACGGGAAAAAAAATAGTCGCAGACAAACACCATCTTCAGATTCTTCTTCGGTCGGCCCTCCTACCGTGGAAACGGTTGTACTAGTATAGCAGTGTGTTGGTATAATCATTTGAATATGGCAATGCTGGGCTGTAGATCAATATTTTTAGATCACACCACCAGAATAGAAGTAAAGGCAACTCTAAAACCCAAAGCAAGTAAACATGGGAGATGTCAAGGTCTTTCTGCTATTGTAAACATAAAAAAACCACAATGAAATCACTAATGCGTAACAGCATTGACACAAACTATACCTAACCAAACAATACTTCTCAATAAAAGATACTAGCATTTTTAGGGGCCAACAATTTATACTCAGCCAAGGGCACTAGCTTCCAGGACAAAAAAAAACAAAAAAATTTCATTTCAACTATTCTTCTTCTCCTCTTATTTTTCAACCAATTTTTTTTTCTTTTCAACCAATTTTTTTCCGTTTAACCAAAATTTTGGAGGCGGTGAATCTGATAGTCAAACTCTCAGGCAACTCCAAATAGCTCAAATTTTGTAAGATTCAATCATATTTTGGGTTTCTATCGCTCTAATTTGTTGAATTGGTGAAAAAAAACTAGGGTTTTCGGTTATTTACCCAGATTCAGAAGATTTACTTGCTAATAAACTTTCGAATATGGTCGTGTTCATCAGAAATGAAGAACATCAGCTATATTTGGAAGAGATATTTTTAGGTTTTCTTCCGAATATATAACACAGTGTCAAGACTTGATATGCCAACACATATTCGGAAGCAAAATGAATTACTTGGTCTTCCGATTATGACAAGTACAAAACTCGAAAATTTGAGTTTTTTTTCCAAAATCTGAATTTTGGGCAACTTTATATTCGGAGGTTCGAATAACAATATAAACCTCCGAATATAGTAGTGCCAAGGCTCTATATGCCAAGGATCTTGGTGGTTTCAAAGCTCTCTCTCTCTCTCTCTCTCTATATATATATATATATATATATATGCCAAGGCTCATAGTGGTTCTCATTTGAGGCCAATATACATTCGGAAGTTAAATTTACTACCGATTATGGTAACGCTAAAATTCGAAAATTAAGTATATTCGGAGGTTAAAGTAACACACTTTACTACCGATTATGGTAGTACCAAAGTTCAAAAAATTTAGGATTTTGGCAAAATCTCATTTTGGGGCCAATATACATTCAGAAGTTAAATTTACTACCGATTATGGTAGTGCAAAAATTCAAAAATTGAGTATATTCGGAGGTTAAAGTAACACACTTTACTACCGATTATGGTAGTACCAATGTTCGAAAATTTTAGGATTTTGGAAAAATCTCATTTTGGGGCCAATATACATTCGGAAGTTAAATTTACTACCGATTATGGTAGTGCTAAAATTCTAAAATTGAATACATTCGGAGGTTAAAGTAACACACTTTACTACCGATTGTGGTAGTACCAAAGTTCGAAAATTTTAGGATTTTGGCAAAATTTCATTTTGGGGCCAATATACATTCGGAAGTTAAATTTACTACCGATTATGGCAGTGCTAAAATTCGAAAATTGAGTATATTCGAAGGTTAAAGTAACACACTTTACTGCATTATACATTTTATACATAATCTAAGAAGTGCAGCAAAAATTTCCCTCTGATAATTCCACCCTTGTAATTAGGGCTGCACAAGGTACGGGACGGTACGGGTTTTTGCCTAGCTCAGTACCTGTACCTCCCTATGGCCGGTACCTGTACTTTTTACCTATACCTATACACGTGCATTACGGGACGGGACGGTACCTGTACCTGTTTAACTCGGGAACGGGACGGGACGATACCGGTTCTTTACCTACAACATATGCATATGTAAAAAAAAAAAAAAACACATTTTTTAGAATTTTGCCTAGCAATTTGCTCTTTACTGTTGTTTGCCAGTGTCATCTTTCCAACCATTGATGCCATTTCAATCTGAACCTCTTCAGTACCTGCACTTCAGGCAAAATTGTTTTAAGGTCAGTAAAGCGTACACAAACACGGTACTAAGTACTAACTATGTAAAGGCAATAAAAACAAGCTGACGTACCTTCACGGAGTCGAGAAACTAAAGGCTCAAATCGTCCTGCAGCTTCCAAGAGGTGAACATTCTCATCCACCTTTTCAAGTCTCTTTAAAACCTCTTCAGCTAAATTGGATAAAGATGGATGCTCTAGATCCCCTGACATGCTTGAGAGAAGAACTAAAGCTCCTTTCTCGGAAGAAGAATAGGGAATTGAGGAGAATACGATGGAGAAAGGGTATAACCCCTATTATCGACGGCTAGGATTTAACCTTAATATCAATAGCTAGAGATCCTCGGTACTAAGGTATGGGACGGGACGGGAATAGCTTAGAACCATTACTCGTACCTACTCTAGGCACGGTACCAGCTTTTTGGTACTTGTACTGTCCCGACCGACTACGGTTCGGAACGGCGGGACGGTACTGCCGGTTCTCGAAATACGGTTCTATGGGACGGACGGTTCTTGTGCAGCCCTACTTGTAATGCCAGTAAATCCACAATTAAAAACCCTTTTACCTATAAATTATGATAAGCGAATAATTTTAATTTTCTCCCACATCCCAAATTTCCTCTACTTTTTCAGCCAACTGCTAAGGCACAGAGTAGTTTTTTTTTGGTTTACTTTACGGAGCAAAGAAATTTATTTTCTCCAAGCAATGAGAAGGTAACATCACATATATGAACGGAGAACTTATCATGCATGACTAGTGAAGTAGGATTTCTGTTCATTTGTTTCCTCAGAGGGCAAGGAGATGATATGCTGATGCTCGAATATGAAAAATGAACCTTTAGGTTCCATCGAAAAACCAATTTTTTTTTTTCTCTTTCCTCATTTTCTCTAGAAAAAAAGAAGAAGAAATGAAAACCCTACCTATTTGAGCGCCTCCCTACATAGATCGGCTCCGTTGGAGATGATCTGAGCAGATCAATCAACATCGCATCTTCTTTAACTTATAGTTAATCATCTTTTGGGTTTAATTAGTTTCTTATCAGTTCTGTTTTTTTTTTTTTTTTAGATTTTGCATCTGGGATTGGTAACTGTTTGTGCAGATATGGATTGGGATCTTTATCTAATAAGAAAACAAAACATATCATCAACATCTGGAGTTCTAATCTTTGATCCTTACGAAGAAATATCAACAGTTTTAGCAACGACAACCTCTCCACTTGATCAAAGAAGATATGTGATTTTCAACGATTTGGGTGGTGATGGGATTGTTCCATCTCCTATATGGGTGCTAAGAAGTTCTATTTCAGCTTTACCCTTCGATTATGGCTTAGCAGTAACTGCAGTTGTTTTAATTTTAGTTATATATGTATCCAGTACTAGTTTTAGGGTTTTATTGTTTGATTTAAATATTCTATATTTAGATCTTGGGATATTTTCATTAACTTTGATTTTATGGGTTGCCTGTAATCTGATTGATGTTTGTCGCAAGTGTGGTGATGATCTACTCCAAGTGGTTTATTACCTCAGCTTTGATGTAAAACCTTTATGGCAGTTAATGATGATCCGACGAATTTGCCGGCGAGATTCAATTTTTCCGGCTACTACTACAGAGTCTGATCAAGGTTGGTCTTTTGACATCCCTCTATCTCTAATAGAGTATATTCAGATTAGTTCTAAAAAGAAAAAAACAAAGAAAAATCTTTCTACGGAAACAAAGACATCTACATCTTATTCAAGATTATCATTAAGTTCTTATACTACCATCGAATCTGTTAACAAATCTTTCAAGCCGATTCAGACCGATTCGTCCCTTTTCAGACCAATAAAGAACGAATTAGATAGCCAATGTTACTTGAGACACCGTTACTGCTACTTGAGACACTGTTATTGTTACCTGAGACACTGTTATCTTAATTGCATTAGGCAATTTTACTTTAAAAACCTAAGTCCGTGTTATTTACATGTTCTTGCAAACACTGGGTTGGATCTGATCCAATCACTACTTTATGCAGTGATACATACTTATTTTGAAGGAAAATCAGTTTGGCCCTTCGATGATGTTCGGTCCTTTCTCTTTCTTTTGAAAGAGGGAGAGTGTAGGAACTCAGGATAAGATTGATCAAGTCTACCAGTTATTACAGACTCAGTATAAGTAATAGAGATTCAAGACAGGACAGCTAGGATACAGCTAAGGGACAGCTAAGCAAGTAAAGAACCACACACTAACAGACACGTGTGTATACAACTGACCATACAAATACTATACGAATGTAGTCTCTAACACTCCCCCTCAAATGATGTACTAAGCAGAAAACTGAGCACTGACATAGTGCATCATTTGACTTTGCAATCTGAAGAACAGCTCCTTTGGTAAACCCTTGGTAAACAAGTCAGCAATTTGATGGAAAGTGGGGACATACTGCACTTTAACAAAGCCAACATCCACCAAGTCCCTGATAGTATGAAAATCAATTTCAATATGCTTGGTTCTGGCATGAAAAACCGGATTGGCAGCGAGACTTCTAGCACCAAGGTTGTCACAATATATAGTGCAAGGAGTAGAAATATGGAACCCCAGTTCATTCAACAAATAAGAAACCCATTGTACTTCATGGTCAGGATCGCCAAGGCTTTATACTCCGCTCAGTGCTAGATCTTGATATAGTTGGTTGCTTTTTAGATGACCAAGCCACCAAATTTGAACCCATAAAAACACAATATCCTGCAGTGGATTTCCTAGTATCAGGACATCCAGCCCAGTCACTATCACTATAAGCACATAGAGTTGAACAATCCCCTTTTGTGAATTTAATACCAGAGCCCAAAGAGCCTTTGACATATCTCAAAATCCTTTTGGCTAATTGCAAATGCACATCAGTAGGCTGGTGCATAAACTGAGAAACATAATTCACTGCAAAGCTTAAATCTGTCCGGTCATAGTCAAATATCAAGACCCCCACCAAAGACCAGAACCAGCAAGATCGGGTAACAAAGAACCATCATAGAGAGAGGCCCTCTTACCAGGAGCAACTGAGTTTTGCGGGGCTTGCATTCAAGCATGTCATATTTCTTTAGCAGCTCCAAGGAATACTTATTTTGAGTGAGTAACAAAGTATTAGCAGTCCACACGTTTCAATGCCCAGAAAATAGGATAGAGGCCCCAAATCCTTCATAGCAAACTCAGACTTTTAAAACTTGAATAAAATTCAAAATTTGATTCTCAGAAACTCCTACCAGAATTATATCATCAACATAAACTAGAAGCACCATTTGGAGACCATTTTGAACAAAATAAAACATAGAAGTATCATTCACTGACTGTAGAAACCCATTTTTGAGCATAAAACTACTAAATCTCTCAAACCAAGCTCTGGGAGCCTGTTTGAGTCCATAGAGAGACTTTTTCAGTTTGCATACATAACTGGATGAGCTGGATTGACAAAACCAGGGGGGTTGTTTCATGTAAACTTCCTCATTAAGAAAACCATGAAGAAAAGCATTTGATACATCTAACTGCCTCATGAACCAACCATGACTCACAGCTAAACTGAGAATGCATCTGACAGTGGCAAATTTGACAACAGGACTGAAAGTTTCTGCATAGTCAATTCCATCAATTTGACTATATCCTTGTGCCACTAGTCTAGATTTGAATCTATCAAGAGTGCCATCAGGTTTCAATTTTGTCTTATAAACCCATTTACAACCTAAAACATTCATGCCGGAACAAAAGGAACTTCTTCAAAAGTATCATTTAGTATCAAAGCCTCATGTTCATTTTTCATAGACCTAACCCATCTAGGATCTTTCATAGCTTTGCTAAAAGTCTTTGGTTCAACCAAAGAATCAACAATAGTTGTAAATGCTGTAGGAATTGGATGTTTAAGATCAACTCTATGGATCCAAGCTACCCATTTATCATCTAAACCTTTTCTTTTATGAATACCAGATTGAGATCTTGTATGCATTTTAGTAGATAATGAACTTGAAGAAGGTAATGAAGAATTAGGTAATACCTTTGCGGGTGTAGTAGGAGAAGCTGGGTGCAGTAACATGCTCGATGAGCTGGCTGAATAGCTGAAGTAGAAATATCGATAGATTTGTCATTGAGTATAGAAGATTGGTCATCAACACCAGAGTGTACTGCTGAAATTGGGGATGAAATAGCCTTGCCAGAAAAGGAAAAACTGTCTCATTGAATATAACATGAGTAGTGGTGTAAACCCTGTGAGTCTTAAAATCAAAGCATCTATATCCTTTATGAAAAGGACTATAGCCTATGAAAACACAAATAGTAGATTTAGGACTCAATTTATCTTTTCTATATGCAGCCAAATTTGGAAAGCACAAACAACCAAACACTTTTAAGAATGAATAATCTGGTGAGTTGGAGAATAAAACTTCAAAAGGACACTGATAATTCAAAAGAGTTTTGTAGGAGTCCTGTTGATCAAGTAAGCAGCACTAAGAAAAGCATCAAACCAGAAGGACTTTGGCATAGAAGCATTAAATAAGAGAGTATTACCCATTTCAGTTATTTGTCTGTGTTTCCGTTCAGCAGCTCCATTCTGTTGATGTAAATGAGGACAAGAAATCCTTAAAGAGATTCCATTTGCATCAAGAAATTCCTTAAATACACCTTTTGTCAATTCTAATGCTCCATCACACTGAAACTCTTTAATCTTTGAGTTCAACAAGTTTTCCATTAACTTTTTGAAAAGAACAAAACAAGACAAACTGTCTGACTTGAACTTCATAGGATATATCCAATTGAATTTACTAAAATCATCCATGAACAAAATGTAATACTTATAGCCTAAAGTAGAAGTTACTGGGGAGCAGACCCCAAACATCACAATGGACTAAAGCTAAAGCAGAAGTGGAGGTAGATAATGAACTGTAAAAAGGTAAGCACACACTCTTGCCCAGCTGACAAGAAGTACAAACAGACTCAAATCTACTATGAGATAGTTGGATTGAAGAAGAAGCTGCTAATTTCTTTATTATTTTTGAAGCAGGATGACCAAGTCTTTGATGCCAAGTATCTGGAGAAGCTTTAATAGAAGCAGGAGAAGCAAAATGTGAAGTAGGAAGCACAGGAAAAGACCTTAATGGATATAGATTGTTATGCATCCTCCCTTGAGCAAGAATCTGATTAGTCTTCAATGATTTAATGTTATATCCCCATGGCAAAAATTCAAAAGAACAATTATTGTCAGCAGTGAACCTTGCTATAGACAAAAGATTGTATTTGAGAGAAGGAACAAATAGCACATTATTTAGATCAAAGTTTGTACCAGAAGAATTTGTTATCTTACTGGTTCCAGTTAATGTAATAGGAATAAGCTTACCATCCCCTAGCATAACTTGTTCTGCACCTTCATATTCTTCAACATCATCAATGATAGCAGAATCATTTGTCATATGACCAGTGGCACCTGAATCTGGGATCCAAATTGGACCAGTAGAGCTAACTCCCCATTGTCCTCCAGTAGTAGAAAAAGCATTTTGAGTAGCAAGATTATGTTGTTCAGTTAGATGCCATGGATTGGTAGAAGAAGTAGCTTCCATACCTGCAAAAGCCTTGTGTGCAGGATTTGTTGCTCTTCTAGGTGGAGATCTTCTGGATGGTGAGTTTTCAACAAAGAAGATATCGATACCTCGCATCTAGTAGCAAAATGCCCTAGCTTGTTGCAAATCGACAAGGAATGGAGTTATAATCCAATTCTTGCTGAACTACTGGATTGTAGTCTCCTTTCTTGAAAGTAAACCCAGAACTAGATGCACCAGGAGTAAATTTTGGAGTAGAAGAACTAGATGCACCGAATGAAACTTTAGAGTATAAGCAGTGAAACTTGGTTTCTTGCCGAGGAATCATAAGACCTTGAATGCTTAACATAAAAAGCAGAGATGTTGTAGGATCTTTTGCTAAGAAATTTGAGGAATCATCATCTTGATCTTTCATCCATTGCTCATGAGTAACCAATCTAGATCGTAATTCAGAGAATGACAAAGGTGTTTCCCTATTTTGCATTGTAATAACAAACTGAGAATAATCACGGCCTAAACCGGATAAAGCATACATAACAAGGTCGGAATCCAGTACCGGTTCACCAATTGCAGCTAATGAATCAGAAATAGACTTGAGTTGCTGTAGAAAGGCAAAAATCGTAGAATTACCTCGACGAATTGAATGTAGTTGCGATCTCAGCATATTTTTCCTTGCAAAGAACTGCTCACTGAAGATCTTATCCAAATGAAGCCATTTTTCTCTAGCAGAATGTTTCCCAAGCAATTCTGTTGCAAGAGAAGAGGTAACAGTAGCATTGATACAAGCACCAACAAAATGATCTAAAGAGCTCCACTCAGCAAACACCGGATTAGCTACTGGAATATTATTTTGTAGCAGAAATGGAGATTCTGGAGGAATTGAGCCATCGACGAAACCAAACAAATTTGTACTGATCAAGATCGAAGAAAGCTGATCCTTCCAAACCAAGAAATTGGATCCATCTAGTTTAGTAGAGACAAAATGAGAAATATTTGGAAAAGGTAAAGGGTTAATACGAAAGGTTGGCTGTGGAAGATTGGGAAAAACAGAATGTTGAGATGGTGGTGGTGGTGTTTTCAGATTTAGCGGTTGCGGAAGAACAGGTGGTACATTCATTGAAGATGAAGGTTGATTTGTGTTTTGTGCTGGTGTGTTTGTGTTGGTATTGTTGTTGTTGGTTGAAGAATTCATAGAATTCAAGGTTTTCCTCACCATTAATGGTGGTTTAAGGTTGTAGTTGATTGTTATAAGGATATTTTGGTATCTGATACCATGTAGGAACTCAGGATAAGATTGATCAAGTCTACCAGTTATTACAGACTCAGTATAAGTAATAGAGATTCAAGACAGGACAGCTAGGATACAGCTAAGGGACAGCTAAGCAAGTAAAGAACCACACACTAACAGACACGTGTGTATACAACTGACCATACAAATACTATACGAATGTAGTCTCTAACAGAGAGAAAAGGTATTCTGAAAAAGTCTGTATGTTTGTAGGAATTGGATTGTTAGTCAAGAATTGGGGAAGATATATTGGCTTGAAAGAATGTACGATGATTTTGAAATACTTATGTAAGGTTTCCGATTTCCAAAATCGGCATTATGAATATATCAGTTGAGGTTCGCCTCTTTTATGGAAAAAAAAAGGTTTCATTAAATGGATAAGAAATGTCATGACTAGCGAGAGTTCAAAGAGTCATGCACAGTAATGTCATGACTCCCGATTCTAGAGAGTTTGTGTTTAATAGGATAGGGTTTGCCATTCAAAAAGGGCTTGCGGCGCAGCTTGTTGCTCGCTTGCCTTTTATGTAATAACTCATGAATCTGTTTCAATGTTTTGTGGTTTTAAGATTCACTAAATGGATAAGAAATTTTTGCACAAAGGTCAACCCACTTATAATGAATTAATGGATCTAACTATGGGCCTCAATTTTAGCCCAAAGATGTTATGACTATATTATGAGTAAAGAGGCGGTTGGCCCATAAATCAGTACAGATAAGGTTACTTTCTTGAGTTCTTTCTGTATCCGTTTCTTGTACTTTTGTAATTGATTTTGTTGATCAAGTGGAAGGGTGTCATATACCTCAGTGGCACTTTCAAATACCTGAATTGAGGTAAGGATAAAATTAATAGTAATTTCTTTCCAAGATAAATTAGCTAATGACGTATAAATATAGAATTTGAAGCAAATAAAACAATACATTAATACTGTGAAGATAAAAGATTAAACTTTAGAAGTGCTCGGGGTCAAATTTGTCTTACTTTTTTGAAAATCCAAACTCCACTGTTATTACACATTTACTTAGCCCGGATTCTCCTATTTTAGTATCCTCCAACATCTTAGAATTTGAATTGACTAGAAATTACTTCGATGACTAATGAATTAACTCAATAGATAGATGGACTAAATGGAAAGGTGAAAATACAAAGGTGTTAACACTCTTGGGTTGTGGTTCAAATATACAGAGGTTTCATTCATGCAGCATCTTGGTTTCAGTAATGCAATTAACAAGACTACATAATAGGTCCCAACTTTAGAACGAATGAATCTGCCTTTTAACAAACATGAGGTTAGGAGAATATGGACCATTCTCTCTTTTGCAATCTGCTGGGCCATTTGGGGAGAGCGTAACGAGAGTAACATACGTCCAATGGCTAATAAAATACCCACGTCAGAGACGGTTATCATCAATGAGGTGAGAATTTATGTATTCATGTGGTGTAAGGAGCCGAAGTGGTTTAGAATACTCCGTTTAGAGATCTCATTACCCATTGGAAAGTCATTATAGATAGCTAGTGTATCTAATATGGTTTTATTTGAACTATAATTGTAGTACAATTATATTTTCTTTTCAATAAAAAGTTTAACCTTTCTACTCAGGAAAATAAATAAATAAAATAACATGAGGGTAATCAGTAATATGTCTAAATGACTAACCCATTGTTATTAATATTGCAAGCAAATTATCAATTTGGTACATTGGAGGTCTAATTACAAACATGAACGCAAAGGTACCTAAATTTACTCACATCCACGTACTAACATACCAAGAAACAGGCCCAAACCAGCAAAAAAAAATCATTAAGAACCTAACCTATTAATAGCAGTGTGCTAGTATAATCATTTAAATATCACGGTGCAGGGCTTTAGAAATTAGATAAACTGCACAGCAACATCCCGTCCCATTGAGGGGATGGCAATTCAAATGGTTTCTTCATACTACTGTCAGTTTTGATCCTTCCATTTCATAATCCTCCAACAGCTCAGAGATCGGACGACAAATTGAATGGTTTATTCACACTATCGTCAATTCTTATTCTTCCGTTTCAGCATCCTCCAATACCCAAGAGATTACTTTATGGACTCGATGGTAAAAGTGAAACAAGAAAATAAAAAACATTAAAGCTATTAACATTGTTGATCAATGGTTCCTCATGCGGCACCTTAGTTTCATTCATGTAGTTAACACGGCACCTTTAGTCTCAATTTTTAAATGAACAAATCTGTCTGTTAACAAGTATGAGGGTAATGTGCCCCAAGTAACTAAACTCGACTGATACCAAAATTACAAACAAAGCACCCATTTGGAACGCCTGGGGTACCTAAATGTACTCGCACCTAGGTCAATTGGAGACTGAGATATTGAAACAATCCAGAAAACCAACACAACAAAAGACATGACGAAGCAAAGTTAGTAGCAGTGTGTTGTTATAATATGGCAATGCCGGCGCTTAAAAAATTAGATAAAAGCTGAGGCCCAAAAATGAAGGACTAAGAAAACAGTAACATCCCAGTCTTATTTGATCACACCACCAGAAGAGAAAAATATAAGGCAACTCAATAAATACCCAAAACAAGTAAACATGAGAGATATCAAGGTATTTCTGCTACTGTAAACGGAATATATAAACAAACCACTAAACCTAACCAAACAAGTGACGAAAGGTATAACTTGTAAAACTACTAATAAATTATGTCCAAAGAGATCTACAGTAAAACTTCAATAAATTAATAATGTTGGGACTGACAAATTCTATCAATTTAGCGAAGTATTAATTTATCGATAAATTAATAAGTTATTAAATTATCGAAACACTCTAAATGTAAGTTTTAAAAACAAAATAAAAGAAAATATTTAAGTTAAACTTAATGGTATCCCATAATAACAAATATATATCTTGAGATATTATTTTCAATTCAAATTTATGTGTAATAAATTTTTGGCATAATATAATAGTATAGAATATTGCATCTTATGTGCATAAATTTATATATCTTTTGATGTTAAAAGAAACAAAAAACAACAATACAAATGAAGAATGTAACAATAGCTCATACTTCTTGTCTCAAAGGTGTCAAAAAATCCACGATGGCAGACAAGATTGGAAAAGCATTGTATGAGTATATATAGTCATTCCAATCCAAATATGACTCAAAGAGAAACAAAAAAATGGCTTCTTGAAAAATTTAACATACAAGTGTGTCAAGGGACGATATCAAATACAATTAAGCATGCATTGGAATACATCTCAAGTGAATCTAGTTTCTCGTAAAGAAGCACTCTTATCAATAATAAAGCTAAATGATTTCCTTTTACAATTTGAAAAAGGAACTCCTGAACTCCTCAAGGGACTACAAAAAAATCAGAGATGAAATTCAGTGTTGCATAAATGTGAACAAGAAACAAACAACTTTGGAATCTTATTTTAGTAAGGCACTAGTAATGTAATGCTATTATAATAATTATTAATTTATATTTCAGTTGAGCCCTATTGGATACTTAAATTTTTTATTATCTTATAAATTTAGCGAGGTTATTAATTTAATACACTGGACCAAGTCGGGACTGGCAAAAAATATTATTTTAGCGAAGTTATTAATTTATCGCGAATTAATTTATCGAAGTTTTATTATAGATGGTGATGTATATAATTGATCTCAAAAGAGAGAGTATGATGCATCAACAAGGCTGACAAGAAGATCTAGTGAAGAAATCATGGTAGTGGATGCATCAGATGGTTTTGGGGCTAGAGCTAGAGATTGAACTTGAGAACCTCCTGTAGAGTCTTCAGCAGTAGGTAAACATGTATGGACCATTAAATACCTCATAAAAAATTGGATATAAATGTTTGCATTCTCCTTTATCTTGATTTCTACATGATAGAACTTGCTCCATAGTAGTGAAATAATTAAAGATTTGATCCACATTCATGCTATCTTGATACTATTTTACTTTCCCCATGACTCAAATAACTATCAAATTTTGGTGGAGACATTTCATCAAACATCTTGTGGGCAATTTGTTCATCCTCATATCCGCCAACCAAAATTGATACATCTAGTTCACCTACATCATCACAATCATTAGGTAGAATCCTTTCTTGGTTATGGAAACTTACAAGTTTCCAATAATATTCTTCACAAATTTCTCCCATTCTTAGATACATATCATCAAGCACTTCATGTACAATATTCATTAATACATCCTTTGAATGAATCCTACCCAAAATAACTTCTCTTTTATAAACCATGGTGAAATCAATATAAGATTGAAAAACCCAAATTGAAAAAACTATCAAAGAACATAATAATCAACCCAAAATACTTGATAAAGAGATTAGTAGTATTCACCTCAAAAACAAATATCTTCAACAATCACCACCTTTTTCCCTTGAGAATCAAAACCAAAGCTCTAATACCAAATGATGAGAAGTGAAAGCTTATAATTGAAACAAATTGGAATTGATAAATTGAAAAGGATTAACAATCAACCAAATTAGTTTCTTCTATAAGACTATGAGAGGCATCTAGTTGATACTCTAGAATTAGATGATCTAATTCCCCCTAGAGATAACAATTAGGGTCTAAAGAAGAGAAAACTCTCATTGAGATTTTGGGTTGTTGTTTGGTATAAAAGAGTGTCGGGGTCACATAAACTATTATGGAGAGTTAGGGGTAGCATAAGTAGAAAGAAGACTAAGAACAGACGGCTCTAAACCGTTGTTAAAAAGAACACGAAAAACAGACTAACCAGAATAGTCGTTTTAGAAAGTATCGTTTGTAACAGTATGTTGCAAGTCTTATCTTCAGTTTGTAACATTTATTTTGTAACAGGGATTCTGTAATGCCCTTACAACATCGCAAACTTGGTGTTTTTATTATTTTCTCTCTTTTCATCTATGTAAAACCAAAAACCTCCTCCTTTAGCCTTATCTCTTCTAATTTATACTAGCACCAAGGGCATACTTGGAATATTCAAAGTAATTCTAGGATGGACTATAAATGGTGCTTCAATATTGATATGGGACATCCACAATACATCAAGGTAGAACAGTGCTTCTGCTTGGAGATTGTGCTGCAGCGAAAAATAAAAGCAGATCAGAAACTAAAAGAATTATGTATGTCCTAACACGATCACCAAACACACAATGAAGGGAAATAAAAGGGCATATCAGGTTCATCTCAAATATTATTAATAGTATGACATTTTTGTTTGAACAATTACATAACATGGCATCGAAGTAACCAGACCAACAATAGGATTGCAAACAAATCAGGACATGAATCCTTGAAAATGTTCAGATTTGTTATATGACTTACCATTGATAGAACATACATTTTTCAGTACAAAATTAGAGTAGTCAAATTGTACGCCTCCAGTAGAATGTTTATGTGTTAATCATATAGCTTTTTCTCTACCGACCCTAATCTCTTCTCTTGTCATTGAATCGCATATCCAATTCTACAAACTCCATATTTTGCTACACCCCACTATCTATCTAATTTAAATCCACATTGAAATAAACACAACGTTTTCAAGTTCATACAAAACAAGATTCAGAACATCTTATAACCTAGTACTAAATCTAACTAGTAAAGCACTATCCATCCGGCCCACACCAAAATAGAACTACGCAGAGAATTTCATACAAGAAATCGTCTTTCAAGAATTTCATTCCACTCACCGAATCAAACCAAGTATACTTTTTGATTAAAAATACTCAACACCAAAGATTTTTATGAGATCTAAATTCCACATTATGATTCAACAACAAGAGATTCTAAGCAAGGAATTGATGCTAATTTACACCCCCAATAAAAAAAAATTAATTCAAAATTTACTGGACACTTTTATTCATCATCATTTATACAAAATAACCTTTCATCCATATCTAAGGTGAAGCACTATGGTTTCCTATTTCCCTTCCCTATCCCTCATATATAGGGAAAAATCTCAAATGACAACCACTATGATCTCCCATATCCCTACTTTTATAGGGATATCCCTTCCCTTCCCTACAAGGTGGATCACATCTGATCCGGGTAGTAGGGAAGAGAAATGTTTCCATGTAAAATCTTGCTTTACGGATACTCAGTTTCCGTGACTTTTTACATGGAAACTAAGTATCTGTTTCGATTAAAAAACTTTCCTTTTTTAATCTTCAAGCATATCAAAACTGCATGAAGCGAATATACAAAATTTACAACAATTTTTAACTTCCATATAGAAAATATTGGTATTTTTTCATCTGCACTACAATAAGTTCAATTAAGATTAGTCAGTTTCTCGGAATTTGAACTAAACCGCCCGAACTCGATCTGATAGCATAATTGGTGGGATTTAAAAAAAAATTTAAGACACGTAGTATTGCAGCTTTCCACTTGTTATTCCTCCCTTGCAAGGAACAAGGCTGTTGAAATATTGGCTTAATTCTTGTCATTCTTGTGTGAAATAATTGGATATGAGGTTATACAATAGGGATTCATCTCATTCTCCATACGACATACGACAATACATTTTTTTATTTAATATACTAATTTCAGTTTTCTCCATCATCCTAATATCCATCTACCTATTATATCTCGGAAGTGTGAAAGTTATAATCATATTTATTACTTCTTTTATCCATCAATTTTTTTTTAATCTGTGATTCAACTTTCAAGTCTTGGAATATACTAGGAAAATAGATAAACATCACTCATTCGTACAAATGAATAAAAATGAGACTTATTGAACCTGAGATCTCATCTTAATGGATAGTTGTATCCAAAATAATCCTTCAAAAGGACATGAGTATATTGGTACTTATAAATGAGTGAAATCTTTCTTCACTTATGTTGTATGAAAAATCACAAACGGTCACATAGTAATCAAGGTGAACTGAAGGAGGAAATACCGGGTATTAAAGAAGTTTATTACACTAACTAACAATGGAGGTAATGAATTACCAACTGATGTACCAAATTTCACCCATACCTAGACGGCTAGACATGTACAGTTGTCTTGTTTAATTAGTGGATTGTGCTGGAACTGAAAATTGTCCGACAATGTAACAAACAAATTTTGGGTATTATTCCGGACTATCTATTACTGAGGCGAAAATCTTATATGTTTAGTCCTGGTTAACTCTTTAAATCCCAATTACACAGAAAGCTGGCCAATTATTAGAAAAAAGATTTATTCCCATTTGCCAGATTAAAATGAATTTCAAAACTACAACATCTTTTGCCAACAATAACACTACATTTTACATTTTCTGCGTAATCCAAGAAATATGGCCAATTCCACCATTGTAGCTCATGTAAATCCATAATTACAAACCCTTGCACCTACGATTTTTGATAACCGGGTAATTTCAATTTTCTTTAACATCCCAAATTTCATTTACCTGGTCAGCCAACTGCCAAGGTATGAAATTATCTTTTTTGAGTTTTGAAAAAGTGGGGGTACAACAACCTCACCAAATAATTTTCTTAGCAATCTGTATGGACTAACTCCAGTATAATTTTAAGAGAATCAACTAGACAGTCAGACTAAGTCTTAATAAAAAGTATATCAAAGAGTTATATCTCAATTTCTCGATTCAATCCTTACTCAAGAAAATATAAATCTGCGAGTCTAATTGAATACAAGATAAATTAACTTGAACGGAACCAAAGACCAATGTTCAAGTATCAATCAATTTCAATCAACAACCAAAGGTCGTATTTTCAAATTGATTGATTTAACGCACAACCTGTGATATTTCAATTATATAACAAAATATAATGCGGAAAAGAAATAACACAAACACCAGAAATTTTGTTAACAAGGAAACCGAAAATGC
This sequence comes from Papaver bracteatum, assembly GCA_023529315.1. Lineage (NCBI taxonomy): Eukaryota > Viridiplantae > Streptophyta > Magnoliopsida > Ranunculales > Papaveraceae > Papaver > Papaver bracteatum. The sequence goes on along the minus strand of JAJJWX010000484.1, from coordinate 6,353 downwards.
AGAAAAACCCAGGGACCTAGTCCAGATTGAACACACACTGTATTAAGCTGCTATATATACTAGCCTACTACAAACTAACTTCGGTCTGGACTGTAGTTGAACCCCAATCAATCTCACACTGATCTAAGGTATAGTTGCACTCCTTACGTATCTGATTCCAGCAAGATACTACGCACTTGATTCCCTTAGATGATCTTACCTACAACTAAGAGTTGCTACGACCCAAAGTCGAAGATTTTAATAAACAAATCTGTCTCACACAAAAAAGTCTACAAGAATAGATAAATCTTTCTCCCACAGAAATACCTGCAAGTTTTTGTTTTGTCTTTTGATAAATCAAGGTGAACAGGAACCAATCGATAACCCGGACTTATATTCCCGAAGAACAGCCTAGAATTATCAATCACCTCATAATAATCTAAATAGTATGATAGTGAAACTAGATATTGTGGAATCACAAACAATGAGATGAAGATGTTTGTGATTACTTTTATCTTGCCTATAGGAGAAATTAATATCGAGTCAATTATTTCAATTATACTCAATAAGATAGAATCGGGCAAGATCAGATCACGTAACTATAGAGAAAATAGTTGGGTCAATCCCAATGAAGTCTTCAAGTCGTTAACCTACAGGGTTTCGGTAAAAACCTAAGGTTAAAGGAGAATCGACTCTATCTTATACAACTAGTATCATACAGGAGGTGTGGGGATTAACTTTCCCAGTTTCTAGAGTTCTCCTTTATATAGTCTCCAAATCGGGTTTGCAATCTAAGTTACCTTGGTAACAAAGCATTCAATATTCACCGTTAGATGAAAACCTGATTAGATACAAGCTAATATCTTTCAACCGTTAGATCAAACTTAGCTTGTTATACACAAATGAAGTATACGTCATTTAGGTTTGTGTAACCGTACCTAAACGTGTACAAGTCATTGGTTCAACAGTAGTTAACCAAATGGTTAGCCATATGAGCACTTTCATATCGACCTTATTCATCTTCACCATAACTAGTTCAAATGACTCAAATGAACTAGTTCAAGAGTTGTTCAATTGCTTAGATCTCATAGAAGTATACAAGACACAATCAAAGAAAAATTGGTTTTGATTCACTCGAATTGATTCATGAACTTTATAGCCACGATTTGCAAATATGCATTCCTTAGTTTATATAAATTTAAGTTCACGAATAAACCAATTTTAGAAAGTAACACACTTAAGTATGCGTACGGGTATGCGTACTTAAGTAACCGGATTTGAGTTTGGTTTAGTTTTCAAACTCAGCAGAAATTCATGGACGTGAACTTTCTGCCAGTATGCCTACGGGTATGCATACTTAGGTAACTGGATGAGTTGGTTTTGATTTCCAAACTGACGTGAAGTTCCGCCAGTATGCGTACGGGTACGCATACTTACCCGGTCTCCATCAACCATTTTGTATACACATAAGTGTGCATACATTTGGTTCCAGGTTTTGGACTTATACACTAATATGCGAACACACTATATATGCTTATATCCAAAGATGGTTACATATTCTAAAATATTTATTTCAATCATTGAAACATTCTTTGAGGATGTTATATATAGAGGTTAGTCACGCTCTATTTTTCATCAAAGCAATTTTCAAGAGATTGAAACAATCAACATGACTTTCGTCACGGGTAAAGATGAACTTGGACAAAGCGAAAGCTTACCAACACATATTTCGAGAGTGATATAAACTCGACTTGAAATAGCAAATGTGTATAATCGAAGTCTATATAGTAATACGACTTTTGTCTCAAGATAGGAGATAGAGTAGATAGACTTTTTGAGTGATAGATAAGTTCAAGTCTCCACATAACTTTTAGTCGATGAAGTTCCACTAGTTCCTTGAGTAGTTCTTCTTCTTTGTTTGATGAACGTCGTGGAGTCTAGAGCTCAACTACACTTTCTATCCTAGTCCGAGACTTAGCTATAAGTAGACTAGAAATCAAGACTTATAGTTTTGGCAACAATCTTGCGAGTTCGACCGAGCAGTGCTCTAACAAGTTTACTACTTTATGGAGCAAATAAAATTATATCCTTTGGGCATGAGAAATGTTCCCAATCGAAACAAATCAAATAGCACCATATATATGAAAGGAGAAGCATGACTAGTAAAGAAAATCCAGTCGTAACAAGTGAATTATGAACTTCCAAGTTAACGTGAGGATGAGTTAAAAATGAATGTTCATTTGATTCCTAAGAAGACATGGAGATGATATGATCAATAAGAAAATGAATCTTTGGTCGGAGAAGTTAGTTTCCTTTTAACGTATGTTATTCCAAGAAAAAAAAAAAAAACAAGTTAATTGACCTAAGTATGGGCCTCAATTTTAGCCCAAATATGAGGGGATGATTTATGAGAACGATTTTTTGGGCACCACTTTTTTTTTTTTTTTTTGACCTTTGTTTTTTTTTTTTTTTTGGAAATAAATTTGAAGTAAAACTAAGTCACCCCTTATCCATATATTTATCTTAATACCAAAATTACCCTTTTAAATTAAGTAAGTGTAATGATTAGTTGAATCATTAGTTAACATAATTACTGATTAGTGTAAGATTAAATCAAAAAAAGATAAATTAAACCAATATATAGGTTTTCAGAGAAAAGTTTGGTTAGGAGAAAAAAATTGCGACGTAACCAAACCTTAGTTAGGTTAGGAAAAAAAAATCGAAGTTACCAAACCTTAGTTCGGTTAGGAAAAAAAATTGCGATGTCACCAAACCTTAGTTCGGTTAGGAAAAAAAAATTACAACGTTACCAAAACCTAAATTGGTTAGGAAAAAAAATGCGACGTTACCAATCCTTAGTTCGGTTAGGAATATCTTTTTGCAATGTAACCAAACTTTTCTCTAAAAGCAAAAAACTCCATTAAAACTAAGTTCGGCTACCTGTGCTTTCTTGAACATTAGCTGAACTATTATATACGGAAAAAGTTCGGTTAGGAAATGAAAAAGTTCGGTTAGGAATTATTTATTTTTTCGAAACAGCCGAACTGTTCTTCATTTCTAGCAAGTTTGGCTAGTTCAACATAGTTTTCCACAAAATTCCTAACCGAACTTTCTACTGTAACTTCCATTTTCAACCTATTTTGATGACTACTACTCAAAATTTTAAATCAAAAACGAATTAGAAGTAATGGGTTTGTGGGAAAATACTTATGGACGAGTTTGTTTAAAAAAGATTGATAATCGACGATAAAAATTAAATGAATCGACGACGATGAAAATTTGATGATTTTGATTAGATTTGTATATAATCAGGTTTAGATGATCATAAATTTTTGAAGAAAAATTGTAGAATAAAAGAAGAAGAAGTGGTTGAGTTATAAGTTAAAGGGTAAACTAGTCATCTCCACTTTTTAAGACACCCCTTATATATAACTATAGGGCAGGTGGCCTAATCAAACCATGGTCCAAAAAAAAAAAAAGTGGTGCCCAAAAAATCGATCATTTATGACTATATGAGCAAACATGTGGTTAGCCAATAAATCAGCATATGTAATGTAATCTGGTTGATGTGCCTAGAAACTCCTTGCTTAAGCACAAGAAATTTTCATTAAAGCATCCGCACCTAATTAATATTTGGCTGTTGCCATCTTAGACACACGGGAAAACCTACATTCCGATGTAGGGAAATTCATATTTTCTTGATTTTTTTGTGCATTTGTTTCTTGTTGATCAAGTGGAAGGGGTATGCATTATATCTCACCCGCACCTAGAAATACCTGAATTGAGGTCCCGAACAAACCAAAATAAACTTAATAGTGATTCTTCCGAAGCTAATATAAATAATATACCGGTGATGGAAATGAGATAACACAATTTTCTCAGAGAAATATTGGGGTAAAAAAATAATCTGTGAAGATAAAAGAAAAAACATTAAAAGTGCTCGGAAACACAAAATGTTCTGACTCGGAGTAAGTTACTCTTTTGAAACTCCAGATTCCGCTGTTTTTACACACTGCTCAGCTTGGATTCTCCTATTTCAGTATCCTCCAAAATCTTAGAATCTACTTAAATGACTTCCATACATAGACTGAATGAATTAACTTGATAGATGGACTAACCAAAAAAGGTGGATAATATACAAAGATATTAACACTCTTGGGCTCTGGTTCAAATATACAGAGGTTTCTTCATTTCTTTATCGGCAAAGATATACATACAAGGGTTTCGTTCATGCTGTATCTTGGTTTCATTCACAAAATTACTATGACTTCATAATAGATCCCAATTTAAGAATGAATGAATCTGCCTTTTAACATACATGAGGGTAGCGTGCACAAATGAGTTACCCAGACCGTTCCTAATAGTGCAACCAAATTATCAATTTGGTACATTGTACGTGTAATTACAAATTGGAATGCCTGAGGAACAAGCCCATAAAGATAGAAGTAAAGAAAACTCTAAGAAAACCCAAAGCAAGTAAGCATGGGAGATGTCAAGGTTTTTCTGCAACAGTAAAAAGAATATATTTACAAACCACAATGAAATCACTAATGTGTAACAGTATTGACATAAACTATACCTAACCAAACAATAGTTCTCAATAAAAGATCTACCCCCTGCAACATCCTACCTCGTGAAACATATGAAGTTTTAAGCTACTAATAATAAATTATGTCCAAAGAAAACTAGATGGTGATGTAACTGATCTCAAAAGAATGAGTAAGATGCAGCAACAAGGCTGACAAGCATAGAAAATGAAGAAATCGTGGTAGTCGATGCATCAGATGGTGATAGGGATGGAGCTGCAAGTTGAGAACCTACTGGAGGGTCTTCAGGAGCAGGTAAAGGTGCTGGAGAAAACCTGAACAATTCTTTTACTTGGAGATTGTACAACATCGAAAAACAAAAGAGGATCAAAATCTAAAAGAACTGTCCAGCGATGGAACAAACATGATTAAATATTTCATTAAAAAAATGTTGTATTAAAAAGAATTTCAAAACTAAAGGTTTTAACTCATATCTATATTAAATCAGGTGCAATAATACTATATTATACATTTTATACATTATCCTAGAAATGCGGCAAAATTTTCCCTCCGATAATTCCACCATCAAAACCATTTACCTTTAAATTTTGATAAGCGAATAATTTCAATTTTCTCAGGCATCCCAAATTTCATCTACTTGTTCAGCCAAGTGCTAAGGCACGGAGTAGTTATTTTGGGTTTACTTTATGGAGCAAAAAAAATTATTTGCTCCGAGCAATGAGAATGTAACATCATATATATGAACGAAGAACTTATCATGCATGACTAGTGAAGAAGGAAATTTTGTTCATTTGTTTTATCAGAGGACAATGAGATGATATGCTCGAATATGAAAAATGAATCTTTAGGTTTCAGTCAAATGAAGAAGGAATTTTTGCACAAAGGTCAACCCACCTATAAGGAATTTTTTCACAAAGGTCTACCTACAATGAATCTTTAGTAAAATTGGCTTTCACATAATTTTTAGGGGAAATCCACTTTTATTAGAGTGAAAGCTGATATTTGTGGCAGAAATAAAATTTTCTTTCTTTTTCTCCCTACCTTAACAACTATTTTTTCAATAACAGCTTAGACATATACATTATATATATGGGGTGAAACTTATAATATATACATGGCTGTTGGCAATCAAAGGAAAGGCTGTGTAACAGATCATTGGAAAGGATTAACTTATATCGATATAGTGGATTTTGTTACTATGCAATCAATATGGATGATGATGTTGGAACATCCATTTAATTAGAATGGAAAAACTCGTACTATTGAGTTGGATTTATCCGAACACTAATTACAACATAAGCATGGTTGACAAATGTAGAGGAATGTATTTCATCTATTAAAGATATGGAAACAAATATTCGTGAGTGTTATTTAGAACTTATTGACCTCGACAGTACATAATCTGTCTTGTAAAAATGATGGATTATTGATTATCGGGACATAAATAAGATCATGCAACAGTTATGTTGTAGATGAACTTTTAAGTGGTGGTAATGGTTGACTCTTGTTAAAGCTCGAAAAGGATCTTTTACTTTTTCAAGTTCCATCATTTTTCCATCAGTATGCTCATCGCATTGATAAAATGAACCAATTGAGTGAGGAAGCATACGATATTTTCTTAAATGAATTAATCCTCAAAATTTATAGAAGAATTGAAAGAAAAAGATAAGTGTAAATGTACCTGATCACAAGTTAGGGTAAGAAAATTATCAATAGGGGGAAGTTTCTTTTGAATCCACCTCGAATTCAGCCTTCCCTTTAGTAAAATTGGCTTTCCCCTAACAATTATCCAACTATGGGCATCAATTTTATACCAAAGATGTTATG
>JAJJWX010000483.1:0-123789 GCA_023529315.1 Papaver bracteatum | reverse complement strand
GCACTGCGGCACCATAAGCAACAGCCTCATCAGGGTTGATGCTCTTGCACAGTTCCTTTCCATCAAAGAAATCCCTTAATAAAGACTGAACCTTTGGAATTCTGGTGGACCCACCTACGAGCACGATTTCATGAATGCTGCTCTTGTCCATATTAGCATCAGTCAAACACATCCCAACAGATTCCATACATTTCCTGAACAAATCCATGTTCAATTCTTCAAATTTAGCACGAGTAATTGGCATATGAAAATCGACGCCTTCATACAAAGCATCAACCTCAATGTTTGTCCGTGTAGTAGATGACAGGGTTCTTTTTTCCCTCTCGCATGATGTCCTAAGCCTCCTAAGAGCCCTTGGGTTTCCACTAATGTCCTTGTTATGCTTCCTCTTGAATTCTTGGACGAAGTAATTTAACATCCGGTTATCAAAATCCTCTCCTCCGAGATGGGTATCCCCAGTTGTAGCCTTGACTTCAAAGATACCCTTCTTAATGGTGAGTATGGAAACATCAAAAGTACCACCACCAAGATCAAAGATAAGAACATTCTTTGCACCAACACTGGTTGCCTTTTTATCAAGACCGTAGGCAATTCCAGCTGCTGTCGGTTCACTGATGATTCGCAAAACATTGAGGCCAGCAATGGTTCCAGCATCCTTAGTAGCTTGACGCTGAGAATCATTAAAGTGAGCAGGGACTGTAATAACAGCATTCTTAACGCTAGTACCAAGATACGTTAGAAAAAACGTTTTTAAAAAATTTAATTAAAAATGCATGAACCATGTTTTGATCCCAAGACCTTATGCTCCCTAGATGTTTTTTCATGTGAATGAATAAAACATTAGTCCCATATAGACTAAAACATTTAGAGTTTTAGACTTAAATAGCATTGGTTTAGCCTTAAGGGTATGGCCCTTTGGGTCTTTAGACCTTTGTGTATGGGGGAAAGCCCTAAACTATGGCAAGGTTGCCTAAACCTTATTGCATTTCTTATTGCCTTTCCCGTTCGCGCGGTGCTTCGCACGCTCGCTCGGCTCGGCTCGGCGTGGGCGTGGGCGTGGGCGTGGGAGTGGGAGTGGGTGTGGGTGTGGGTGTATCCGACCCATCCTTTCTTCTTACTGAAATTTACCACACGCTTCTCCCACACATGTAAAGAATTTTATTCTTTGCCTTCTCGGTTTTGGATATCCGACAGCCACTAGAAGCATCTTTAGTCACACACGGTTAATTCTCACGCGTGAATTCTCTTAACTGTTTTCATCGTAAAGAATCTTTAATCTCACGCGTGTGGACACTGTGCATCTCACGCGTGTGGACACTCAATGCCGAGATTTCTCGTCGAGAAGAATCTTACCCGACAGATGCGTTTTTCTTTGTTATTTTAACGGATGCTTTTTGCTTTTACTCGTCCGACAAATTGAACGCGTGATTTACGGATCGTGTTTTACGGATCTTGTCTTTGCTTTGGATTCTCTTTAAACGTTCGAACTAATTTTTGCTATAAATACAAGTTTATTGAGTTATTTGTTACTACTATCAGTGTAATCTAAGTATCAGTTTATTGAGTTATTTGTTACTACTATCAGTGTAATCTAAGTATTATTTCCCATTTGCATTCGATTATTGTAATTAATTCCAACAATCTAAAGGTAATACTTTCCTTATTGTAATATTGTAATACTGTAATATTCTTTGTTGTAAGAACATGGGAAAGAATACTGTAGAAAAACCACCAAAGTTCAGTGGTAAGGACTTTAAGAGATGGCAGTCTAAAATGCTATTCTTCCTAAACGACCAAAGGTTAGATGGATATGCTTTAGAAAAACCCTCGAGAAAACTTCATCGCCGTGGTAATGAAGATAAATTGGACAGGTGGAATAGGAAGAATTATTTGTGCAAGAATCATATTCTTAACTGTCTTGATGATTCTTTGTATGACTTCTATAATGCAAAAGAAGATTTTAATGCTTTTGATTTATGGGAAGCTCTAGAAGAAAAATCATCATGTCAAGTTCTTTGAAGTAAGAAGTTCTTGATGGCTAAGTTCTTAGAATACAACATGACTGACGAAAAGCTGTGGTAGAACAGTTCGTCGAACTTCAACTCCTCATCGGCGAGATTCTTGCTGTCGAAGGCATGACTTTTGATGAAGCTCTACAAGTATCGGCTGTGATTGAAAAGCTTCCACCCTCATGGAGCGAATATAAGAGGAGGTCAAGACACAAGACTCGTGAAATCACCATGGTGGAGCTTGGCAAAAAGATCCGTGTTGAGGATCTCGATGTGTAGCAAGGACAAGAGCATGATGCCGAGCAAAAACATGTCCAACAAAGCTCATGTTTTGGACGATAAAGTCGTTTCAAAGAAAACTCCTGGAGAATCCGAAAAAATGGGTAATAGACGTAATGTGCACGTCGAAAACCCGAGAGGTAACAATTTTAAGCCTAGAGGTGGTGTCACTAAGCACACCATCAAAGGCGACTGTTTTAATTGTGGTAAACCCGGACATATGGCTAAAGACCGTAAGGCCCCTAAAAGGATCAAATATGATCCAAAACAGAAAAAATAAGGCAAACATAGTAGAGGACTCGGATATTTCAATCGGCATGGTGTCCGAGTCCACCTTGTCCCTAGTATGACTAATGTGAGAGACTGGTGGCTTGATTCTGGAGCCACCAAGCATGTCTGTAAATTCAGAAATGCTTTCTCCTCCTATGCCATAGTAGGAGATGATGAGAAATTGTTCATGGGAAATTCTTCCACCGCTAAAGTGGTGGGGAAAGGCAAGGTCGAACTGAAGCTAACTTTAGGAAAAACTCTCGCATTGAATGACGTATTCTACGTCCCAGACATATGCAAAAATCTCATTTCAGAAACCATCCTGCTAGGAAAAGGTTTTAAAATTGTTCTTTGAGTCCAATACTGTTGTGATTTCTAAGCATGGTGAATTCGTAGGAAAAGGTTATGTTACCGATAACATGATTAAGCTTAGTGTATCTGATTTGAAATTGAATGTTAATGCATCTTCTTCTGTTTATGTTTGTGACTCCTCACATGTTTGGCATGATAGACTTGGGCATGTTAATTTCAAATCGCTAGAAAGACTTGCTAATTTAGGTTGCATACCAAAAATAAACTTTGATAAAAAACAAAGATGTGAAATCTGTGTTGAATCTAAATATGCAAGAAAACCATTTAATAAAAGTGTTGAACGTAGAACAATTCCTTTGGAATTAATACACTCGGATTTAGGAGACTTGAAATCAACACCAACAAGAGGTGGTAGAAAATGGTACATCACTTTTATAGATGATTACTCACGATACTGTCAGGTTCATCTTCTTAGAAGTAAAGATGAGGCCTTAGAGGCTTTCAAGTTTTATAAACTTGAAGTAGAAAACCAAAAAGGAGTTAAGATTAAAACTCTTAGGTCTGACCGTGGCGGTGAGTATGTGATACCCATAGGAGAGTTTTGTAAAAATAATGGAATCATTCATGAAACCACTGCACCATATTCACCTGAATCGAATGGTGTAGCCGAAAGAAAAAAATAGAACACTCATAGATATGGTAAATGCTATGTTAACAAGTTCAGGGTTATCTTCGAACTTGTGGGGGAAGCTATCCTCTCGGCATGCTATATTTTGAACCGAGTTCCATTTAAAAAATCGATAAAACTCCTACGAATTGTGGAATGGTAAACAACCTTCCTATGCATACTTTAAAGTGTGGGGGTGTTTGGCCAAGGTGGCCATTCCTCATCCCAAGAAAACTAAAATAGGTCCTAAAACAATTGACTGTGTTTTCATAGGATATCCTGAGCATACAAGTGCTCACGAGTTTATGGTCATCGATTCGACCACAATAACATTGGTCTGAACACCATAATGGAATCAAGAGATGCTGTGTTTTATGAACACATATTTCCTTTAAGGTCTGGACCTTGTAAAAGGGTCAATGATGATCTCCCGGATGTTCCATCGACTAGTCAAACTCCAACTTTGGAGTATGAGACTGAACCAAGAAGAAGTAAGAGGGTTAGAACTGAAACAAGTTTTGGCCCTGATTTTTTGACTCTTACGGTAGAGTCTGAACCCCAAACCTATAAGGAAGCTATGAATTCTCCGAAGCTCCTTTCGGGAAGAAGCTTCATTAAATGAATGGGAGTCCATTCAGCAAAATGAAACTTGGGAGCTTGTAGACTTGCCTCCTGGAAGTAAATCCATAGGTTGCAAATGGGTGTTCAAAAGGAAACTTAGAAAAGATGGAACTATAGATAAATATAAAGCTAGGTTGGTAGCTAAAGGCTATAGACAACAGGAAGGAGTAGATTTCTTTGATACCTATTCACCAGTCTCTAGAATCACCTCGATTAGAATGTTGATTGCTATTGCTTCAATTTATGATTTGCATATACATCGATGGATGTTAAAACTCTCTTTTCTATATGGTGAATTGAATGAAGAAATTTATATGGATCAACCTGAAGGCTTTATAGTAAAAGGTTATGAAAACAAAGTATGCAAGTTAAACAAATCTCTTTACGGTTTAAAACAAGCACCTAAACAATGGCATGAAAAATTTGATCATGTTATGATATCTAATGGTTTCAAGGTTAATGAATCTGATAAATGTGTTTACATTAAATTAAGCATGTATGATTCTCATGTTATTGTTTGCCTATATGTTGATGATATGCTCATATTAGGCAGCAACCTTGATATTATTAATACCATTAAAAGCATGCTTAGAGATAATTTTGACATGAAAGAATTAGGCCCAAGCCTGTGTCTTCAATTGCCATCCACTGTGACAGTGAAGCTGCTCTTGGTTGCGCAAAGAACAATGTATACAACGGGAAGTCTATACATATACGAAGAAGACATAAGACGGTGAAACAACTACTCTCTACTGGTATTATCTCGATAGACTTTGTAAAATCCAAAGATAATCTTGCGGATCCTTTGACAAAAGGCTTAACCAGAGAAAGTTAAATTTACATCGAGGGGGATGGGACTTAAGCTCATTGAATAAATCACCATGAAGGATACTCAACCTTGTGATTGGATTTCCAAGATCAAGGTTCAATGAGACAACTAATTTATGGTGATATTGAGATAGCACTATCTTTGTCCCTCCCTATGGTGTAATCGTACGATAGTGCTGCCTGCAGAAATTAAGGATGATCTTTTGCGATCTTAATGGGTACCATGGCTTTGATTAAAGCGGGGTGTGGCAGGACACTCTTTATGGACTCACCTTTGTGGATGTTGGAAGTGTGGCCGCTTCCTATGAGAATATGAGCTGATTCTCTAGAGACATTCATTAAGTCCGGGATTTTAGCCCACGGCCAAAATGGGCACAACCGCAAGAGCTTGGCAGCTGTTTTCATCGGTTGAGGCATCAAATGTGAATGTTATTTCTGAATTGCATTCATTGTTGGCGGTTCAAGACATTGCGTTCACCGTATCAACAAGCAGTTTAGGTAACCTCTCACTAAGTTAAGGTTCAATCTTTGGGACACCTTAGCCTATATTGTTGCCTTATGTTTTCTCGTGTTTTATCGACATGTTTTATTATTCATGTGGGGGATTGTTAGAAAAAACGTTTTTAAAAAAATTTAATTAAAAATGCATGAACCATGTTTTGATCCCAAGACCTTATGCTCCCTAGATGTTTTTTCATGTGAATGAATAAAACATTAGTCCCATATAGACTAAAACATTTAGAGTTTTAGACTTAAATAGCATTGGTTTAGCCTTAAGGGTATGGCCCTTTGGGTCTTTAGACCTTTGTGTATGGGGAAAGCCCTAAACTATGGCAAGGTTGCCTAAACCTTATTGCATTTCTTATTGCCTTTCCCGTTCGCGCGGTGCTTCGCACAGAAGCACGCTCGCTCGGCTCGGCTCGGCTCGGCGTGGGCGTGGGCGTGGGCGTGGGAGTGGGAGTGGGTGTGGGTGTGGGTGTGGGTGTATCCGACCCATACTTTCTTTTTGCTGAAATTTACCACACGCTTCTCCCACACATGTAAAGAATTTTATTCTTTGCCTTCTCGGTTTTGGATATCCGACAGCCACTAGAAGCATCTTTAGTCACACACGGTTAATTCTCACGCGTGAATTCTCTTAACTGTTTTCATCGTAAAGAATCTTTAATCTCACGCGTGTGGACACCTGTGCATCTCACGCGTGTGGACACTTGTGCACAGAGATTTCTCGTCGAGAAGAATCTTACCCGACAGATGCGTTTTTTACTGTTATTTTAACGGATGCTTTTTGCTTTTACTCGTCCGACAAATTGAACGCGTGATTTACGGATCGTGTTTTACGGATCTTGTCTTTGCTTTGGATTCTCTTTAAACGTTCGAACTAATTTTTGCTATAAATACAAGATGAATTTCTTCATTTGAAACCATACCATTCAGAACTCTTATCTTCTGAATTTCTCCTTCTTCTTCTAATTATTTTCAGAAACTTAAGTTCTTTTTAATATTTGTCTTAAAACTCAGAAAACGTTCAGTTCTTTTCTGAAACAAGTTGTAGTTTGCAGAAACATAATTTTGTATAACTACTTCTTGATTTACAGAATTTTAGTTCACAGAAATATAGTTTACGAAACATAAAATTGTTTTTACATTACTCGAAACAATTTGTATTTTCAATTTGTGTTTTTGTTTTTACTTTTGCTGCCAAGTTCTAAGGGTTCTCTCTGTGTATGCTACACATAGAGGAGAACTAACGATAGTTGTATCCTGGAGGTAATTTGTTAATTGCTATAGCATCTCAGAGGAGTAGCAGGCAATATTACCTTTAGCTCAGCGTATCTCATACGTGCCTCTACTAAGTTTATTGAGTTATTTGTTACTACTATCAGTGTAATCTAAGTATTATTTCCCATTTGCATTCGATTATTGTAATTAATTCCAACAATTTCAACACGATCATGTTGCCAAACAGAAACACACGAATATGTTGTTCCTAAATCAATCCCTATTGCTCCTCCTCCTCCTCCCGTTATTTCAACCATTATTATGATAATCTGACAGAGCGAGAGTGGTGTTAAGGAGACAAAGATCTGCAGAGGCAGGGATTAATCCTAAGGAAATTAGGTTCAACTTATTTTACCAAACCTAACCCCCAAATCCCTTGTGCATTGATAACATAACTCTGTTACTTTTTAGACTTTCAAAAAACACCGAAAAATCTTGTTATGTTCCAAAATTGGAACCGAAAATAAATTTCACCATGCTGACATGGCAGTCATTGATTGGTTAATATGATTTTGTCGGTGTTAAGTTTAGGGTTAGGGTTGAGAATGGCGTGTACACGCTATCGCCAGTGTTAAGTCTGCAGTAGAAGCACATGCAGTACATGTATAGAAGCAGCAGTCCGCACAAGTGCCTCCGTCTTTACTAAATACTGCACAGAAATGTAGAATCTGATAGAAACTCCCATTTCTTGGCTTATGAATACAAAGCAGGCAAGAAAATTGAAAAATAGCTTTCAAAACTGAAATGGAACGGCACAATTCCTAACAATGGAAGTTATGAAATCTAACCTTGCCTGTATACTTCTTTTAGTTAATGAAATCTAACCTTTGAAGCCTGGAAGTTCTGATTGACAAGACCAACATCAATACAGAGCAAAATTTAAACTATCTCAAACAATTTGATTATGAATCTAACAAAAAAGCTAATAAAACAAGTCCAGTACTTACTAAATCATCATTCCAAAAACCAAATTTTGAATTCATAATTATAAGCAAGTATGTGTCAAGATATATAATTTATTCGGAAGAGAAGAAAAATAAAACTTCAAGATTGCTACGCAACGAAAGGCAAAAAAAAAAAAAATGGAATCAAGGGGTTCAACTCTGCATGAACCACCCTGCTAGTGCATTTTAGTTGTTTTTAACTTTTTCTTTTCTTTTCTCAGGGCTGCTCATTCATTTTAGTTATAATAGGATTGCATATGTTCTCTAATTTCTTCATCTGGTCATTGATATCAGTCAAGTCACCTAATTCATTACTATCTAACCACTGGATGGCCTTGTCCAGTGCAACCTCGATCTTCTTTTTGCCAGCCGATGGTTGCATGCCATTCATTGTACTCCTCATGCCGTCTACGCATTCCTCAAAGGAGTTCCTTAGCTCCACCTTCTTCTTGTGTTCTTCATCTTCTAACTTGTATCTCTCAGCCTCTCGAGCCAACCTCTCAATCTCAGCCTTAGAAAACCTCCCCTTATCATTTGTAATCGTTATCTGATTTTTGTTCCCCGATGTCTTGTCTTCGGCAGACACAGTTAATATACCGTCTGCATCTATGTCAAAGCATACTGTTATTTTAGGAACACCAGTAGGTGCTGGCGGGATTCCTCTCAACTCGAACTCACCCAACAAGTTGTTGTCACAAGTCATACTACTCTCGCCTTCAAATACTCGAAAATCCACATCAATTTGATTGTCAACCTGGGTAGTGAAGACTTTTTTCTTCTTAACTGGAATTGTTGTGTTCTTTGGAATAACCACACTCATAAAAGTTTCAATCACCCTAATACCAAGAGAAAGAGGGGTGACGTCCAACAACACCAAGTCCTGCACCTTCTCATTACCATGGCCACTTAAAAGAGCAGCTTGCAGTGCAGCACCATATGCCACAGCTTCATCAGGGTTGATGTTCTTGCATAATTCCTTCCCACCAAAGAAATCCCGCAAAAGAGACTGAACCTTCGGAATTCTGGTGGACCCACCTACCAGCACGACTTCATCAATGCTGCTCTTGTACATCTTAGCATCCCCCAAACACTTCTCAATACATTCCATACATTTCCTAAACAAATCCATGTTCAATTCCTCAAATTTAGCTCGAGAAATGGCCATATGAAAGTCGACTCCTTCACAGAAAGCATCAACCTCAATGTTTGTCCGAGTAGTAGATGAGAGGGTTCTTTTTGCCCTCTCACATGACGTTCTCAATCTCCTAAGAGCCCTTGGGTTTCCACTAATGTCTTTTTTGTGTTTCCTTTTGAACTCTTGAGCAAAGTGGTTCAACATTCTGTTATCAAAATCCTCACCTCCAAGATGGGTATCTCCAGCTGTAGCCTTGACTTCAAAATTTCCCTCGTTAATGGTGAGTATTGAAACATCAAAAGTACCACCACCAAGATCAAATATAAGAATATTCTTCACACCAACCCGTGTGGCCTTCTTATCTAGGCCGTAAGCAATTCCAGCTGCTGTTGGTTCATTAATGATTCGCAGAACATTAAGTCCAGCAATTATACCAGCATCCTTAGTAGCTTGACGTTGAGAATCATTAAAGTAAGCAGGGACGGTAATAACAGCGTTCTGAATTGTCGAACCAAGATAATCTTCAGCTGTTTCTCGCATCTTAATGAGAACCATGGATGATATTTCCTCAGCTGAAAACTGTATATCCTTTCCTTTGTAGTTGGCTTGAATCATGGGCCTGTTGTCTTCTCCAGAAATGACTTTGAAGGGCCATAGCATAATATCACTCTGGACAAAGCTATCACTGAATTTCCTACCAATTAAACGTTTTGCATCTGCAAAACAAAAAACAGAATTCACCAAACTGAATATATATATAACTAATAATGTAAAACAAACCAAAAAAAATTGGATATATAAATTGTTGTAAAGGCGTTGAAAAGCTTACCGAAAACGGTGTTGATAGGATTCATAGCAACCTGATTCCTAGCAGATTCACCAATGAAACGTTCGGTATCAGTAAAAGCAACATAAGAAGGAGTAGTACGATTTCCCTGATCATTAGCAATAATCTCAACGTGATCATGTTGCCATACACCAACACATGAATATGTCGTCCCTAAATCAATCCCTATTGCTGCTTCTTTTGTTATTCCAGCCATTGTAATGGATAACTCAAGAAAATTATTAGGTTTGGGGACTGAACCAGGGAGATTTTTGGACAGAGAGAAAGTGGTGTTTTGGAGACAGCAAAGATATGCAGCGTCAGGGACTTATCAGAAGGATATATTAGGTTGAACTAATTTTGTCAAACCAAATTCCCTTGTGACTCTACATTCTGGAACCTTTTCAGACTTGCATGAAAAATACTATAAACACTTGTTATATTCCTTAATCCAAACTTTTGCCCATGATGACATGGCAGTCAATGATTGGTTAACGGCATTCCCAAAATCTCGGACTTTAGGCAGCAGTAGCTTGGCGAAAGTACTCTCTGCGCTGCTTTCAAAAAAGTACTCTGCGCTCTCCCCCCTCCTGAGTCCGGACTCCGGACCTACAACCTCCACCACTGTAAGATTGCCGAGATTTGCAATCAAAATAAGCAAAAACACCTGTCCTCCCCCGAAACTGGTAGTCGACTTTGTAGCCAAATACACGTAGATAAACCAATGCGTAAAAGTTAAGGGGGGACAAGTCGGGCTGGTAAACTCTGCAGAAGAAGCTGAAGCATATGCAAAGTAGTGTATAAAAGGCACAGCAAGAAGAATCAGTTTTTGAGTGGGTAACTTTGTAGCTAGTTTTGATATATTTTGGAATCATATTTTGGTGCAAGTCCTTGCCTGATTCTTTTTTAACATTTAAGCACAGCAAATTGGAACCACCACCAAAAAATGATAAAGAACTTTTACAAAGGCGCGCTAAATATAAAATAACTCAAGAGACAAAGGCGAGCGGAACTGAAGACGCTTTTACGTTTTTGGAAGCCTGATGTTGCTTGTTTTCAAGAGACAAAGGTGGAGAAATGGGATAGAAGAAAAGTTCAAGAACTGTGGGGCAACAGCAGTTTTGATTGGGTTGATCTAAGTTCTCAAGGCAGGTCAGGAGGTATATTATTAGTTTGGAATTCTCGCTCTATAGAGGTTGACGATTCCTTGGTAGGTGCTTTCTCTGTGTCAATTCGTTGTAAACTTCGCGGGGAAAATTTCTGGTGGGTGCTAACCACGGTGTATGGTCCTTGTTTGGAGTTGTTTCAGCAACAATTCTGGCTAGAAATTAATGATGTGGGTATGTATTGGGGCGAGCCTTGGTGCCTTTGTGGTGATTGGAATGTTACTCGTTTTAGCCATGAGAGGACTGGTGAGCAGATAGTTACCTCTGTAATGCGAGATTTTAATAATTTAATTGCTAGCTTTGGGCTAATTGACTTACCTCTTATTGGGTCTGTTTACACCTGGAGTAGGAATGATAGCGGTAGTAGAATTGATCGTTTCCTGGTGTGTAATGGTTGGGAAGGTCATTTCCTTAGACTAGAGCAGCAAGCTTTGGTTAGACCCTTCTCTGATCATTGGCCTTTGTCTCTATCTTCAGAAGGTGAAGGGTGGGGCGCAACTCCGTTTCGTTTTCAGGAGATTTGGTTTGAAGATCCTAATATAATGAACCTTATGAAGACTTGGTGGGAGTCGGCTAGGTTCCAAGGTAATCCTGGTTTTGTTATGGCAAAGAAGTTGCAGCTGCTAAAAGCAAAGTTGAAAGAATGGAACATATTTGTTTTCGGTAATTTCCAAAGGAAGATTGAAGCGAATTTGGTTGAAATTCAGAGACTTGAAAAAGAGGTGCAGTCTCAAGGTATTTCTGACATTCTCAACTCTTCAATTCTAAAGGCTAAAGGAGAGTTTCATAAGTTATAAAAAATGAAGGAAATTTATTGGAGACAACAATCAAGAATTGAATGGTTTATTCAAAATGAGAGAAATACAAAATTCTTCCATAAGCGTGCGTCCTCTCGGCAGAGAAGTAACTCTTTTTCGCAACTTAATGTCAATGGTTCTCTTACCTCTGATAAACCAATTATTAAAACTGCAATTGTTGAGTTCTACTCTGAATTATATAGGGAGGATGCAACTTCTAGACCACAACTTGATGGCCTTGAATTTCCATCCATCGATAACACTCAGGCTGCAGCTCTAGAAGGACCTTGTGATGAGGATGAGGTTAGGAAGGCTATTCATGATTTGGGTGGTGACAGAGCCCCCGGTCCTGATGGTTTCCCAATCATGGTTTTTAGTAGATGTTGGGAGTTCATGAAGGATGACATAATGGGGGTTGTAAATGATTTATTCGTGAATGCCCACATTGATTGGCGCCTCAAATCGACATTCATTTTTCTGTTACCAAAGAAGGAGGTTGTGGTAGACGTAAATGATTTTAGACCGATTAGTTTGATGGGCAGTGTAAACAAAATTTTGTCTAAAATCTTGGCAACTAGGTTGAAAGATGTGATGAATTGCCTGGTGAGTGGTCATCAAAGTGCTTTTATTAGTGGGAGACAAATCTTGGATAGCTCGTTAATAGCTAATGAGCTGATCGACTCCTATCAAAAGAGGAAGAAGAGTGGAATTTTGTGCAAAATAGACTTCCAAAAGGCGTACGATAATGTTTCATGGGATTTCCTTGATTACACTTTAATGAGAATGGGTTTTGGAGTGATTTGGCGAAAGTGGATAGCAGCATGCACAAAACATGTTTACTTCTCCGTGTTAATCAATGGTTCCTCAAATGGTAGATTTGAAAGCACGAAAGGTTTGAGACAAGGGGATCCCTTATCCCCTTTCCTTTTCATCCTAGTGGCGGAAGCTCTAAATATTATGCTTACAAAAGCTTGTAACATTGGCTGGTTGCAGGGATTTGAAGCTGTGCAAGGAGGAACGGTGGTGAGCCATTTACAATTTGCAGACGACACGATCGTCTTCTTGCAACCACATGCTTCTCAAATATCTCATCTAAGAAATGTGTTGTTGTGGTTTGAGATTATTTCTGGTCTGAAGGTTAATTTTAAGAAGACTTCCATTATTCCAGTTGGGAATGTTCCCCAGGTTAATTCCCTTGCTCGTTCTTTTGGCTGCAGAATTGATAATTTCCCCCTTCCTTATTTAGGTTTGCCTTTGGGTGACTCTTATATGTCTAAAGCTAAATGGGATATTGTCATTGAGAGGGTTGAAGAGAGACTTAATCCGTGGTCAGCAATTTTTCTTTCAAGGGGCGGAAAGTTGGTTCTTATACATGATGTTCTTCAATCTTTACCGGTGTATCTCATGTCCCTCTTTGTGGCCCCTGTCTCTGTGATTGAGAAACTAGAACAGTTGTTCAGGAATTTCTTATGGAATGACAGGGAGGGAAATCATAAATCTCATCTTGTTAATTGGGAAGTGGTTACATGTGATAAAGATAAGGGAGGTTTGGGGGTGAAGAATCTGAAAATGATGAATGCTGCTCTTATCATGAAGTGGCTGTGGCGCTTTGGATGTGAAAAATTGGCTCTTTGGAGGACTATTGTGGCAGAGAAGTATGGTGAAGATTTTCTTGGCTGGTCTACAAAGATGCCAAAATCAACTTATGGTTGTAGTATTTGGAAAGGTATATGCAAGTTTGATGAGGACTTTAAGTCCATTTGCAAGATGCAGGTAGGTGATGGAAATCACACTAACTTCTGGGGCGATTCTTGGATCTCGAACATCCCTTTGAGAGATCAATTTCCAGCTGCGTATACCATCTCAGGCTCGAAAAATGCTACGGTTGCGGAGGTTAGAGTTTTTGAAGGTGACAGGGTTAGTTGGAACTTGAATATTTCACGAAGAGTTTATGACAACGTCATTACAGAATTATCTTCTTTGCTTCTTTTACTCGATAATTTTCAATCTAGCAACACCATGGATCTGGACAAGAGAATTTGGTTGGGTGAAAAATCCAACGGAATTTTTTCAGTCAAGTCCTGCTATCAGTGGTTTCATAAAACAGCTCCCCATCCTTCAAGTTTTATTCCTAAAAAGAGGATTTGGTCGAGTAAGTGGCCAACAAAGGTAAGTTTTTTTATGTGGGCTGCTGGTTACGCAAAAATTTCTACTCAAGACCAGATGTGTAAACGAGGGTGGCCTTTTGAATGGGTAAATCATTGTTATCTCTGTGTAAAAGATGAGGAGTCGTCTAATCATCTCCTTATTCATTGCAAGGTAGCATGGACTGTTTGGTGTTACTTTCTCAAGGAATGGTCTCTAAGTTGGGTCACCCCACCGGATTTGATAACTCTTATCAGTTCTTGGCCTCTTCGTGCTAATACTGCAAGGAAATCAATGGTTTTAAAAGTTCTTCCTGCGGCGATTTCTTGGTGTCTTTGGGATGAGAGAAACATGAGAGCTTTTCAGAATACTAGGAAGAATGAAGGTGCTATCATCGATTCTGTTAAATTCACTGTGGCTTCGGTTTGCATAACAGGGGTGTGTTTCAAGGCATTTCTCTGGAACAATTTGCTATTAGTTGGAAGGATTTTTTGTTTGAACCACCTTGAGGTTGTTTGATTGGGGTTTGTAGGAGTCTTCCTTTTAGGAAGGAGGTTTGTGTTTGTTTGGGGGATGCTCTTAAGTTTAATGTTAAAATATAAAATAACTCAAGATTGCCGCGTACTAGTTGAACCTGAGAAAAATATATCTGCAAGTCGAATTTGATTGAGCACACCGTACCCTACTTGTGTATCTTAGTTCTTTTTAGGTTTTTTTGAAGGTTTCCCATCCATTTTGGCTATGATAGGACTGCATACGTTCTCTAGTTCCTTTATCTGGTCAATGATATCACTTAAGTCACCTAATTCATTGATATCCAACCACTGGATGGCCCTGTTGACTGCAACCTCAATCTTCACTTTACCAGCCGATGATTGCATGGCATTCATTGTATTCCTCATGTCATCTACGTATTTCTCAAAGAAGTTCCTTAACTCCACCTTTTTCTTGTGTAGTTCATCTTCTAACTTGTATTTTTCAGCCTCTTGAGCCAATTTCTCAATCTCAGCCTTTGAAAACCTCCCCTTATCATTTGTAATAGTTATCTGATTTTTGTTCCCCGATGTCTGGTCTTCGGCAGACACAGTTAATATATCGTCTGCATCTATGTCGAAGCATACTGTTATTATAGGAACCCCACAAGGCGCTGGAGGTATTTGTAGTTGCAGGAATTCCCACACTACACCCTATTCAAGAATTTATCAATATTTATGACATAATTTGAAGATTAAAGACACTTTTTCATTAATTTGATCTTAAGGAATTACAGAAATCAAGAACACAGAACACTTGATAAAAGATTTTCTCTCTCCTAAAAACTTTCCTAGCACTCAAAAATTCATCCTCTCCTCTGGAACTATTCATCCCCTTTATATAGGTATTTACATAATGGATTACAGCTCATTTACAGCTAAGATCCCCTTTAATTTCGGATCTGAGTAACTGCGATAAATCGCAGTTAGCACCGCCTTTATCTTTCGCAGGTTTTATTGATATATCGCAGACATGTCACACTTTCTTCGTGTTTCCGTCGTTTTCAATCATTACGTCACTGTTTAAGTCATCTTTGGATGTCTCGCGGGATATCATTGATTATCGCAGAACAGTCGTTTATTACCGATGTATCACAGTATTGTTGTTTATTTCGCAGGAATATTAGTGTGACAATATTCTGATCCTACAATATTCCAGTTTACTCGAAATCACCCAACAAGTTAGTTTCAGAAGTTATACAACTCTCACCCTCAAAAACTCGAAATATCACAGAAGTTTGATTGTCATTCGAGGTAGTAATGTATCTTTCCTTCTTAATTGGAATGGTTTTGTTCCTTGGGATCACCACACTCATAAATTTTCCGTCAGTCCTAACGCCAAGCGAAATAGGGGTGACATCCAACAATACCAAGTCCGTGCACTTCTTACTACCCTCGCCACTCAAAAGAGAAGCTTTCACTGCAGCAACATATGCCACAGCCTCGTCAGGGTTAATATTCTTGCATAGTTCCTTCCCATCAAAGAAATCCCGCAAAAGAGACCGAACCTTCGGAATTCTAGTCGACCCACCAATGAGCACAATTTCATCAATGCTGCTCTTGTACAACTTAGTATCCCCCAAACATTTCTCAACTGGTTCCATGCACTTATTCAACAAATCTATGTTCAATCCTTCAAATTTAGCACGAGTAATGTGTCTATGAAAGTCGATTCCTTCATACAATGTGTTAGAATACGGGCATCCAACTCAAAGCCAATTGGCAATGAGTGGAGAGGCCTTAAGGGATTATAAACAGCAGGATCTTAGATTGACCAACCATGTGGGACTAATAATCTCAACACACCCCCTCACTTGTAGCCTCGCTGGGTCTAACACGTGGACAATTAAATCGGGTGATGCGGAGTAATGGCGCGGTCTAATGACCCGACGCAAATAGCCTGCTCTGATACCATGTTAGAATACGGGCATCCAACTCAAAGCCAATTGACAATGAGTGGAGAGGCCCTAAGAGCAACTACAGTCATTCAATCAAAACTAAAGACTAAAGAGCAAAAAAAAAAGATCAAATTTGGGGTTTAGTAGGTGTTCAAACACTACGGGCGAAGACTAAAAACCAAAAACTTTTCATCAGGCGCAACTATGAGTTGCGCCCCATTTATTTTATTTTTTTAATTAGTTGGGGCGTAACTTTTGACTCCGCCCCACCATCAGGTGTAACTTTTCACTTCGCCCCATCGGGCGTAACGTTAATCTACGCTCGACTAAAACCAAACCAAAGACCAAATATGGTCTGGTTTTTGGTTTTAGTCTGGTCTTTGATCGATACTCCTGCTCCACTGCGTCTGGTGTTTGATCGATGCTCTGGGTTTTACTCGCCCACTACGGATGCTCTAAGGGATTATAAACCGCAGGATCTTTGATTACCCAACCATGTGGAACTAATAATCTAATGGGAAAAATACGGTTTAGTCCAAAATCCCATCCAAATATACTATTTAGTCCTAACCCATTCAACTAGGTACAAATTAGTCATTTTTTATAAAAAAGTACATAAATAACCTTCTGGTTTACAATTTAGTCCAAATATTTTCGATTTAGTCCAAAGTGACTTAGGATGATGTCAGTAGTTTTAAATAATATAAAAAAAATTAAAATCAATTTATCTATGGAACCGTTTGTCCAAAATTCGCAAATTTTATATATTCGGAAAGCTCTTTCCGAGAGCTACAAAAAGAGTACCCATATGACTATATAATTCTCATTTAAAAAAAAAACTTAGTTTACATTGGTGTACAAACATGTACACATCTACAAAAATACAACATGTTTACAACCCAAACTCATTACTAACACCAGCTCCAACACTCAACCACTGTTAATCATGCTGCTGCAAACAAGTACAGCACCTAAACCATTCAACTCAAATTTTTTATCTGTTTCTGTACCTTTCCAATCTTAGATGCGCTTCTCTACAACAAAACTACCCATCCAACAACAACATAAATTCCTTCTCCTCAGCACCACCAACATCACACATTTCAGATTTCATCTTTGTAATTCCATCGGCATTTCATAGTTATTCACCAGATCACCACTTCAGAGTTCTACCATCTCAATAGCACCAGTTACTCAGCTGCATCATTCTTTGTACTGCAATATAGAAGAAAACCCATTCTTTAAAATTTCCCATAGCATCACTTGCAATTGCCTCGTAGCCATCTGCAGCTCAAAAAAAAAGGTGCGCTTTATGCACCCATATAAAAGCACAAAAAAAGGTGCACTTTTATATGGACCCATATAACTAGTGTACAACAAAATATACATGTTAATTCTTACGTACTTTTAAGAATATATGTGTAGCGCCCCCTAAGCTAGCACCTGACTAATCCAATAAATCAACTAATAAAGAGGCACTAAAATCTAAAACATGCACTTAAGCATTCAATTAAGAAATGCGATACAGAACTTAACCCAAAGCTAACCCCGCTCAGAAATATATATACAAGATCTTCTCTCAAATGATACATATATAATAGTCATTTGGTTTTTAAAATAAAATATACAACATAATAAATATAACAAAAGTTAATCAACTAGTGAAGTCAACCCTTGAAGCTTTCACTGCACAACCCTGATCTGTCACAGAAACTGAAGTGGGAATAATTAACATTTAAACTTCTAAGTAATCATAGGCAAGATTTGGAAAACAATACATGTTTTTCCGAAACATTAAACAGTGACTAAGTCACTGAAATAATCATACATGCATATGGACAAACTCCTTCTTCAAACAATGTATAATATGGTTGTAAATCCCTACCCGACAATTCACACCTAATAGCTATGGATGCCACCAAGACCATGATGACCAATATAAACAATAAAAGCTGAATTCATGTAGGTATAAATGTGAAGGAGTGTATCCTATATACCACAAGTGGAAATTCTCATTTCCCATAACAATTCATGTTGACAACGAAACAATACAAGTCCTTTCCATATCGTGGAATGATTCACAGAATCGTCAGAATTATCATAATGCATTTTAAACAAAACATGGAATGCAGAAACAGACAATGCATGAGTTTGTTAAGCATAAACTTTTATAAAAGCGACAACAATGATTACAAAAGAGTCAAATGCATTCCCACACCTTTTGAAGACAAGCCACGCCTACGTCGAGATCCACGATCCACTGGTTCATCCTTTGAATCGATGGTTGTTAATAATTGACTGTTAATCACACAAGAATTCTAAGATTCTAGCCAAAATGGCTCACACAAGAATTATACAAATCTAACTAATAGTCCTAATCCCATTTACGTTTTTATTCCCTTTTATTATTTATCTTTAGCCCATCTAAGGTTCTTCACATTTTCATAATCCATCTCTTGCATATCTAAAGATTTACCAATTCATTGGGTTGGTTCTCTAGTCCAATAGCTAAGTCTTATGAGTATCTACAACTTTGTAGAGAATTCAAAGTCTAATTCGGACCACGAGAGGTCCAAAACATCTAACTAATAAAACTACCTTAATCCCAAGTCCATTAAAGTCAACTAACATTCACTAACGGTCAAACTAACGGTCAATAGTCAACTAACAGTCAACGTCAAGGTCAAGTCAATGTCTAGGGTCAATGGTCAACAAATCAAGACTAATAACTTAGTGGGTCAAACCCGATTCGACTCAGTCAGATAGACTAAGTCAGCTAGAGTCAAATATCTGACTAGGCTGAATGGCACAAGGCCAAAACACTTGTACATGCCAGACCCAAACACAAGACATAATCTAATACATCAAAATACAAACTAATAATTCAAATAGAATTCTACAATTCAAAACAATTGTAATTAAGCTTACCTAGATCTGCAGTTGCAGGCTTTCACTAAGGCCACTGCTATAACAACATTACAAACAACTTCAGTTCAACCATTCTTGAACAAACTTCAGAATCAGTTACAAATACAATTACAGCTTACCTGCAATTGCAGCTTTAAGCAACATCTTCCTACATTACCAACTCAACTTCATTTCTAGATACACTTCTACAACATCCAATCTATGCTCAAACCTACATCCAGAGTTTCAACATACTCTGCAGCTGCACCTAACAAATTATTTGTAATTCCAACTCAACTCAGAAAACCCTGCCATAATCTCATTTAAATTTCAGTTCCAGAAAAACCACCATTTCACACCCACCAAACTGAAATCCATGACCACTACCACCACCACACATTCATTCCATCACCAACACAGCTCATAAACTTTCCTAACTCATATATACTCTAATTCATAATACCTGCAATTAGCATAACACAAACAACCACACCATCACATTCCACCTGTAGTCCATATTCGGTTCACTATCAAATCAATTCCAACACCTATAACTTCCAAAAGAATTCCACTCCTTCCGTTGCATTGCAGTTCCTCATAACTCGTATCTACAGCTTCATTACAACCTGCAATTCAACTTAGACAGACAACCACATCTACTATAACCCATCTCAGTTCAAAACCACTATCCATAATTCAACTCCAATCTATACTCAGATTAAACAACTCAGTTTAACCAATTCTATTACCACCACCAGTACACATATTCTCAGCATATCACCACCTGCAATTCCAATCCTAGGAAACATCCAACACTTTAACTCCTTTGCATTACAGTCCTAAACAACAACCATAGCACCACTTCAATCCAGTCAAGACTCAAACATATAATCCACATGAACCTAAGCTACATCCACATATCCATCTCATAACCATTTCAATTCATAAAGCTCGACCACATCATAATTCTAATACATATCACCTTCTTCCAACCATCACAACCTAAACCTTAGCACATCCATAAACAGATTCATACCACAACAAACTTCATTAACAGTTCATGGAGTGACTTATAAACCCAATATTGGAATTGAACAATAACAACCAGGTAATAATCTTACTAAAATTACAGGGAAGACAATTACCTCAAATCTGAAATTAGAGTCCTTCTTAGTAACTGAATCAGCAAATCAATACCATAAAATTCTTATTTAACTTGATTCAGTTCAGCAACACATCACAGTTCAATCAAAACTCACTAAACTTCAACACCATCAATGTTTCTATGAAACTCTAATTATTCTTCATCATAAACCCTAATTCATTCAATCTTCACAGGACCATTCCATAACCTCCATCAAACACCAATTAAGAATAAACCCATATTCTAATTAAATCCCCTAAACCAACAACTTCATCTACTGGTTCTTCTATGAACTTCTTATGAAACCCTAGATCTTAATTCAACTTCAAACAATCTCACAAATCCAATCGAACAACAACCCTTTTGTCTTGATTTGCTAACAACCCTTTTGATTCATATCTTATAACCTTTAGAACGTTAACCAAATTTTTAACCCTAATCTAAAATCTTTGAAACCTTTTCTGTTGAACCTAAATCAACTACATATCGATCTTCACCAATAATTCCTTTTCTTCTGAACTTCACTGATTCAATTGTTATCTTCAAATTTCTGCTCCATCGACTGATATGAGTGGAAGAAGAATTCGCAGAGAAAAAGAAGAAGAACAAAGAAGTATAACGAAGAAGAAGAAGAAGAAAGAGAAAGTATACAAGATAATAAGTTTGTCTTCGATCCGAAAGAGGATAATGCCGACAAAAAATTACAAAGGCATCTGGGAAATTGATACGGGCAGTCAAGGAGGTTTGTCTACAAAATGACTAATCTTCCTTTCATGCAAATCTGATGATATCCAAATGACACGTTCGAGTAGTCCATTCTGCGTTACTTCTCGAGTTCTATCTAACGGTACTAGTTTTTGTATCAAAATTGTTGTTAGATTAAAACCTATTAATTAACATTCGTGTTAAACTAATCGAGTTATTATTGGCTAAGACGTCTCTTGACCGGTCTAATAGCGTTGACGAGTTTGAGAGTCCTTACAATATTCTTACCAATACTTTTGTTGAATGATATTTTTTGTTGTATATCTGACTGAGATTCGAGAGGTTGTTTCCAATTTGGGTTGCATCCATTGATGGAAGTTCCTGTGGTCAAATAGAAGAAACATTTATAAAGATACAATAGATATGATTATTTGGATGGATTGATACATTAGAAAGCCTGTGTTTATATTATGTGAATCAGATCTAGTTCCTCAACGACTTTGGGTTTTAGTTTAACTTACTACTGCACCTGGCTTGTGTTTATACTATGTGAAAAAAGATTGTTCACTAAATTAAACTTGATTTAGAGTCCTAAAATGGGATACTACGTACACATGTAATTTTCATCATATATGTACGACAATGTACACTTATATTATAGGTGTACAAATATGTACACATGGTGGTGTACCACCATGTACACATCTACAAAAATCATGAAAATCCAACATCCATACCCATAAAACATGCCATATATTAATGAGACAGGACAGTAGTGTACACCATGTACACATGTACAAAATCTAGAAAATCTAGCATCCACATACACAAAACATGTCGTATATTCATGAGAAGGAACAAAATGCAGAAGTTTATACACATAAACAACTAGAAACGTATACCACAAAAAGAAAGAAAGAAAAAAAAACACAAAATTGGGCTTATCTTAAACAAGCAGTTAATCTAAGTAATTTCACATGAAACTTCTCAACGGAAGATTCAAGTAAAGAGTTTAGTGGAAAAATATTTCTTTGCACCATATATGTATAAAAAGTACTCAAGTTCAGTTATCCAGAGCTAAGACAAAGTGAATGATTAAAAAGAACAAAAGAGAAGATGGTACTGACCTCATAAAAAATCTTGAATTGCGATCCAAAGATGGTGTTTCACATGTTGATATTAATTCTAGTCTACCATTATCAAATTTTCATGCCGAATTGAAATTTGGAAATTAAAAAAAAAAAGTATACGAGTATAATTACCAGTAGAAGGATTAAACATTAACCAAAGCTTATTCCTGAATTGCTGATAAGCACCTAGAAATCGCACCCAACAAACAGGTGTATAATTATGTACACATTAATCTTCAGCATGTGAACAACTATGTACACATCGTAACACACATTGAGAGCTTCTAGCTTGAGTAAAATAGGAACGCGATAATACTAAAGGTGCAGGAATCTAGATTGCTTTTATATAATTATGCACTTGTCAACAAACAATTAGAATAACCAGGATGCAAAATAAAATAAACAAATAGAAGGGTGGAAATTCTTAAGTAATACCTTTTAAAAATGTTTCGTTTTGCGTCTCGGCTTCCAATTGTGGAACCCAAAAAAGAATTCTCACCATCCAGATGAGTAAGCATGACCTTTGTTCTCGACCATTTTTGGAAAAACAAAAGAAGAGAAATGAATAAATGAATCTACCCTTATTTATCCCAGTTAATTAATGCAAGCATACAATAACATGAGGTAATATATCTTCAAGAAGTCATAAAGATCGTTATGATACCCATTTCATCACAGAGGAAGGCCAAGTTTTTCATATATAAAACTAAAAAAGTCCTTGTGGAATATACAAGAAGTCGTATAAGTGGTGTACAAGCATATACACCTCTTATAACAAGGATAAAAAAAGTGCACTTCTATGTACACCGCGTGTAGCTGGTACATAAATGCGTAGTAAAATGTCATATATTTGCACATGAATGAAAAACTGTTTAATAAGGATGTTTTTACCTAATTTCCTCAGAAGTCACAACCTCAGGAATCTTCACAAGAATTTGATTGTACTCTGGCCTTGACGTCTGCATTCTGTTCAATACAACAACACACATAAAAAACTAAATGATTCACATGCCTATGATGTACAGTCAAATTCCGTATTACATTCTTGGGTTATATAACTAACAAATGACGCTTCAAAAGAATGCATCATGAGATGTACAAATATGTGCGCACTGAAAATTAACATGTGTACAATTATGTACACATTAAGAAAACAGGTGTACAACTATCTACACACGAAAAATCGACATATGTGAAATTATGTACACATTAAAAATCAAGACAAAAAGTAAGGAGTTTCTTCATGAAAATCCACATAAATAGGCTTTGTAAGCGAGGTGAAATTCTCCCCACGTGCACGAATCTGGCTTCATAACTCTATTGTGTCAACTACGAAATTGACTTCTTTCTAGAATCATTCTTTAGGACTATATATGGGATCATTATGTCCATATGCAACTATAAGAAGAGTGTAGTTCAAGTCTCTACAAGTAAAGTACAAGTGCGTTTTTTCTCTAAATTCTTAAATGATTAAAATGTCCACCTTACAAAGGAAGGCCATAATAGGAGCTTCTACAGAAACAAAACCACATTTAGCAAATACTCATCTAAGGAATTATTTTTCAAACTGATCAACAGGTGTACAATTACATGCACATTGAAAAACAACATGTGTACAATTATGTGCACATTAAGAATCATGTGTACAACTATGTACACCTAAATAATTAACATGTATACAAATTTATACACATTAATTACCCCCAACAATATGTGTCTAATTTCTCTAATTAGTTTTCGATCCAATAAATTCAGACTTTTCTTTTTAAGATATTTACCTCATTATGGTAATGAAGCATAGTGGGAGTGTTGATCAGTGGAGAGAAACTAACTGCTAGTAATCCTCGTGTTTTGAAATAACGAGCATCAGTTGAGGCTGGGAGGATCCCAGGCTTACCTAGATTTCCATTAGCTTTCAATACCATCCCCTCCATCCACTTCCACCATGGGTTAATCTTATCGGCAACAGTGATAAATTTCTTTTCAAAATTGTATCCCTACTGCTTAAAATGACAAAGATTAAAAACATAGTTAGTATACACCACATAATGCAAGTATTATTATAACTTTTTGATACATATTCTCATGATAAGCTAAAAAAAAAGCCTTATTATCGTAATTCTTAAGAACTCTAACAATTATAGTATTTCCATGGTACAATTAATGATTATCATGTGTATAATGATGTACACATTGATAATCAACAGGTGTACAACATTGTACACATTCACAATCAACATTGTACGTACACATCAAGAAAATAAGTGTACAACTATGTACACATTAAGAAAACATGTGTACAACTATGTGCACACCAAAAATCAACAAGTGTACAATTATGTACAATCACACAACAGTGATTACCATGACTTTAGAGGTAAAGTTAGACTCAAACTAAGGTATAACTATACTAATGCTCTTATAAGCTTACTTTCCCTTCTTCCTGGTCGCAAAATTCTCCTTCATGTGAAGTTTTAAAACGTAAGGGAAGGTGAATTAAAAGAAAGCATAAAAAATTAAGTTTACTCACCTCTCCTACAACATTCCATACCGAAACGGAACCATAAAATAATCACAACTCAACCACAATGCTATTCTGTGGACATGCATGTGAGGCATTGATGCAGGGCTCGCATTGCAACTGAAGTTCATTTTTATCTTTACCTTAGTTTCCACTATGACATCACTCAATTTAAAACGTTAAATACAATAAATGATAAATTAATATACAGAAAAAAATTAATCTTTAACTATATATCGTTAGGTAGATATGAATCCCTTATAAATATTGAACCCAAATTTGCACCCTAACTTTGCCATCGTATAACAGAACTCAAATTCCACTAAATAAAATGGAATGCGAAACAACAAAGTAATATTATCTTATCGAACCAAAATGCAAAATTTTTAACTTGGAATACGCACAGGTGCACAAATATGTACACTTGCATTAGGTACAGGTGCACCGATATGTACACTTGCATTACGTACGCATTACGTGCAGGTGCATCAATATGTACACTTGCATTACGCACAGGTGCACCAATATGTACAATCACTACCGTCTCTAGTTCATTGTTACCAAACAAAGCAACTAGAATCATGTATAGAATAATAAACAATCAAATTTGTAAACATTTATCATGTAATCAAATATATATGCACTCAAAACAAAACCACTATTAAAAATATTTTTAGACTCTCATGGCCATCACATGTCCAAGTTTCTACTGAATAAGTTAATGATTAGCACCAGGCACTATTCATAAACTCATCAAATTAAAAAATTCAAAAAAGTGTCGTGCTCATTATTTTTCCGACCTAAGTAAGATTTAGAACTTAGCAAGTGTTTGTCTTATTAACACTACCAGAAGAATACAAGGAAAGGTGTAAACATAGTCAGTGGAACACATGGTTTTCAAACGGCAAAATGAAAATTGATATCCCAACTAGTGACCAACAAGGATACTTAAGTATAGTTGAAATTTGAAATGTATCTTCTTATTAGACCGTAGGAAAGATTTAGTATACCTGTAAATGGTGTGTCTTCACTTCCTTTTAGAACATAATCTAAAAGAGATAAAAAATGTCAAAAATAGAAGCAATAACCTAGGTATGTTGGCTCTGGGGGCAGTAAGGTTCATGTTCTTTTTAGATGGGTAGGGTACGCATACACACATTACTTCCAAGTAAAAAATGAAAGGTTACATAAGACTTGTCTTACTATAATTATTTTAAAGCCTAGATTAGGCTCTAATATATATCAAGTGCAACAAACTATGAACATAACAGTATTTGAATCATAAGGTTGATAGGAAACATAACACATTCCAAAGAATAATATAGGGAGCTATAAATTCAAGTGCAAATAGCCTTGAGATAGAGAAGACTTTCAAAATTAAACACTACCCTCACTAACGTAAACAAGTCTTTTCTATTGTGAATTCAATAGTATTATCATCACTTGGCTTATTTTACCAAAGGTCTATTGAGCACCAAAATATATATGCAAGGGAACTATCATCAAACACTAGCGATATTGATAAATGAAATAAATCTCACCTAAATATTTGTAATTGTAAACAAGCTCCGTAAAAGGAATTTTTCTAAATAATTGAAAAAATATGGCGCTCGAAGCTGCCGAACACTCAGATTGAAATGAAAGGAAAAATATGTTGTCAAGTAATTACCTATCTCTTTCATTTCCCAAGGTACCCAAAAAAAATCGCACAAGTAGTTCCATTTACTGAATGCTCGGAACCTTTTAAAGAGCTTCCAGTGCTTGATCAATCATAGTAGCAGGCCAATCAAGATATTTTCCTGATTTATTGCAAAATACATCATCTACAACAAAATCATTCCGTTTAGAACTTAATAAATCAAGATATTAAAAGAATTCTCGATGCCAAAAGAATATAAATCCATGAAATAAATACTAAAATTAAGATCTAGAAGAAAAAAATCTAACGAAATCCTAAAATTAAGATCTAGAAAAACAAAAAGTAACAAAGATTTAACATACCGAAATTGTAAGATTTAATCTTCTCAATTACATTAAATCATTTCAACGATTGATTCGAGAAGATGTCTTTCTCAGTTTTAACACCGTTCATTGAGTTTAACAGCACAAATGCATCACATCCCTTTGATAAAACAAAAACCAAAATCAAAATTATTGTAAAACAAAATCAAAAGCATAATACGAGAAGTGGAATTTGTGGAAATCCATTTCATTATTACCATTATGAAACAATCGGGGAACAGTGGAAGGGTAATCGAAGAAAAGCAAGAGCAATAATAAACTGATTCCTATACATAGAGATGGGGAATTGTAGATCTGATTCCTAGTGGAGCTAAATCGAGATTAACAACTAAACCCTAGAAACTCTTCTTCTTCGTTTCAGAAATGTGTCGCAAGAAGAAATCGAAAAAATAGAGTGGGAATAGATTAGAACTTCACGTTTATATCTTAAGGTCATTTTTTTCATCACAAATAACCATTTTGGACTAAATCGTCCATGTTAGGATTAACCCGTTCTAAATTTTGTGAAATTGGACCTCCCAGTACTAGGCTTTGAGACGGTGGACTAGATAGTCTAAAGCCCAACAAAAATGGGATTAAACGTCAATTTCTACTAATCTCAACACCTTGTTATGCTTCCTCTTGAACTCTTGCACAAAGTGATTTAACATCCTGTTATCGAAATCCTCTCCTCATAGATGGGTATCTCCATCTGTAGCTTTAACTTCAAATTTTCCCTCGCTAATGGTGAGTATCGAAACATCAATAGTACCACCACCAAGATCAAAGATAAGAATATTCTTCACACCAACGCGTGTTGTCTTCCTATCAAGACCGTAAGCGATTCCAGCAACCGTTGGTTCATTGAGGATTTGCAATACATTAAAACCAGCAATTATGCCAGCATCCTTAGTAGCTTGACGTTGAGAATCATTAAAGTAAGCGGGGACCGTAATAACAACGTTCTTAACAGTTGAACCAAGATATTCTTCTACAGTTTCTCGCATTTTGATAAGAACCATGGATGAGATATCCTCCGCTGAAAATTGTATATCCTTTTCCTTATAATTGACTTGAATCATGGGCCTATCGTCTTCTCTAGAAATAACTTTGAAAGGCCATAGTATAAGAACCATCTTTTGGGGACTACCCAATAAATGTGGGGGACTACCCATAAGTTTTTGGGAACGATATTAGAAGTAATATTTGGTCACCCCTTATAATATTTTTTTTATACCCACTTTACCCTTGATGATAAACTTAGTGATTAGTGATTAGTGAAAAACTGATTAGTGATTAGTGATTAGTGTTTTATAAGTTGGATTGTTTTGTTTTTAACATTTTTTTTGAGAGATAAGAAGAAGAAGAAGAAGAAGGAAATAGGAAGAAGAAGAAGAAAAATAGGAAGAAGAAGATGAGTGAACTCAAAAATCTTTTTTTGAGTTTATGACATGAGTGATTCATGTGATGATACCTTGGATCTTTTTATTTAAGAGCCACAACAAGAGTATGATGGTTTGGGTACTCATGGATACTTCAAATTTAGTTAATGGTGCTTGAATTGGCCAAAATATTCCTAAAAATGAACAATTTACAAATTGATTTACGTTTGGTTAACAAAGTTCGTCTACAACATTTGAAGAACAAGTTACCGAACTCATCTGCAAGTGTAGTTGGTTAATCTTTCTAAAAACACAGGTAGCCGAACTCAGCTTTAATGGAGTTTTTTGTTTCAGAGAAAAGTTCGGTTAGGAAAAAAAAAATTACGACGTAACCGAACTAAAAGTTCGGCTGGGAAAAAAATTTGAAAAAAGTTGCGACGTAACCGAATTCAATATATAGGTTTTCAGAGAAAAGTTCGGTTAGGAGAAAAAAATTGCTACGTAACCGAACCCAATATATAGGTTTTTCAAAGTAAACTTCGGTTAGGAGAAAAAATTGCGGTGTAACCGAACTTTTTGCGACGTAACCGAACTTTTTGTGACGTAACCGAATATTTTTTGTGACATAACTGAAGTTTTTGCGACGTAACCGAACTTTTTGTGACGTAACCGATTTTTTTGCGACGTAACAGAACTTTTTGCGACGAAACCGAACTTTTGCGACGTGACTGAACTTTTTATGATGTAACCGAACTTTTTGCGACGTACCCGAACTTTTTGTGACGTAACCGAACTTTTTTGCGACGAAACCGAACTTTTTTTTTTTGTGACGTAACCGAACTTTTCTCTGGAAAAAAGAAAAACCTCCATTAAAAGTTGAGTTCGGCTAGTTCGACAAAGTTTTTCACATAATTCCTAGCCGAACTTCTCTCTGCAACTTATATTTTCAACTCATTTTAATGATTACTTCTCATTTTTGCAACCAAAAACGAATGACAAGTAATGGGTTTGTTATAATTTTGATATTGATTTTGTTTTGTTAATGATTTAAATTAAGCTATATATAGAGGTGGTTGTGGTGGTGGTTCGAGGTGGTCAGTGGTGGTGGTGGTCTGTGGTAGTGAGCGGCGGGTATGATGGGAGGAGGTGATTATATATAGATGGTGGTGATGGGAGGAGGTGGTAATATATAGATAGATTAAGGGTAGGTTAGTCATTTTAATATTTTAGGACACCCCTTATAATGTAGGGTGGACATTTGTATCACTGGGTAGCCCTCCCACATTTATTGGGTAGTCCCCAAAAGATGGTTCTAGCATAATATCACTCTGGAGTCTGGACAAAGCTATCA
The DNA here is from genome assembly GCA_023529315.1 of Papaver bracteatum. Lineage (NCBI taxonomy): Eukaryota > Viridiplantae > Streptophyta > Magnoliopsida > Ranunculales > Papaveraceae > Papaver > Papaver bracteatum. The sequence continues at coordinate 94,436 of JAJJWX010000483.1, read as the reverse complement.
CTGAATTTCCTACCAATTAAACGTTTTGCATCTACAAAACAAAAAACAGACATAAAACGGAGAACACAAAACTAATTTTCAGTAACTAAGTAACGAGATATGGTTAGATGCTAAAAACTCTTTACCAAAAACGGTGTTGATAGGATTCACGGATGCTTGATTCTTGGCACCATCGCCAATCAAACGCTCAGTCTCATTAAAAGCAACATAAGAAGGTGTAGTCCTATTCCCTTGATCGTTCGCAATAATCTCAACATGATCGTGTTCCCATACTCCAACACATGAATATGTCGTCCCTAAATCAATCCCTATTGCTGCTCCTCCTGTTATTTCAACCATTGTAATTATAATTTGAAACTGGTTTTCTGGAATCGAGGATTTAGGTTGGATTTAACTGTTATTTCAACCATTGTAATTATAATTTGAAACTGGTTTTCTGGAATCGAGGATTTAGGTTGGATTTAACTAAAAGTTACATAACATTTTTAGACTTGCAAAGATGCTGAATATACTAGTTATAGTCGAAACAAAATTTTCGCAATGGTGTACACGTTACTGGGCTCGATTGGCAATGCAGTCCAAATTTTCAGTCGCACTTTTGATTGGCTCGGGGATCTGGAAAGCGGAATAGTTTTTATTGCAAGAATGTTAGGTGTCCTTTTACTTCTTTTGAAAATGCTTTAGGTAGAGAGCTAAGAAAATCACGAGACAATGTCAGCCATTTTATGTTCGTTTTGAAAATAGTGTATCTACACATTTTCAGTATGCATGTCTTGGCAGGCAGCACATTGATGTGGTTGGTACCCTGGCCAAAGGTATTAGGAAAATGTCAGTAATTTATTTTGATACTAGTAATCTGTCACTTGATAGCACCAAATGCCTGAGACAGGAGTAGAAGATTCCATTATTTTAACGAGATTATTATAACGACACTCGAGATTATTGTAGAGTAAATGTTTCAAAGATCGACTGATTAAATTAACATTAAACACCAGATAGCAAGTTCAATCATGCTAAAGTTGGGACAGATTGTCTTTTCCCATTCAGGAATTCATTTCTAGCATAAGATCTGCACCAGATGGGTCTGCAGCGTTTAATTACATTTAGCAAGAAACATAAAAAGGGAAACGGCTGCAAGGCTAGAGGAGGACGCCTCAGCACTCAGGGGAAAGTCCGCAGGATAATCTGAAGAGGGATCACTTTCATGTGGCCAAGTTTGTAACTAAATTTGGTATACTAAATCCTAGTGTATGATCCTATGTATTTATTTAGACAGGTACTGCCTAGCAAGTGTATCTAAGCAGTTCCTCTGACTCTTCCATATGCTCCATATCCATAAATCAACTTTTAGGTAACCTATGGCTATAACGTTCAAAAGAGAGTTAAAGACTTTAAGATGGCTAGGTCGAGCGATTTCCTTAGTTGAATCAAAAGAAAAAAGATGAATACCCCTTGACCTGCAGCCTGCTTGCACATCTCAAACTATTTTTGGATGGACACCCCTTCATTTTCTTGATGATAGGTCTGCAAAAATTTTCTAATTCCTTCATCTGGTTATTCATATCGTCCAAGTCACCTAATTCATTGCTCCCAATCCACTGGGAGGCCTTGTTGACTGCAGCCTCTATCTTCATTTTACCAACCCAAGATCTCTTGCCTTTGATTGTATTCTTCACATCTTTTAAATACTCCTCAAAGGAGTTCCTTGACTCCGCCTTCTTCTTTTTTTCTTCATCCTCTAACTTGTATCTCTCAGCCTCTCGAGCCAATCTCTCAATTTCAGCTTTTGAAAACCTCCCCTTATCATTTGTAATCGTTATCTGGTTTTTGCTCCCTGATATCTTGTTTTAGGCGAACACAGTCAATATACCGTCTGCATCTATGTCAAAGCATACTGTCATCCTAGAAACACCACGAGGTGCAAGAGGGATTCCATGTAACACAAAATCACCCAACAAGTTATTGTCACTAGTCTTAGCTCTCTCGCCCTCATACATCTTAATCAAAAATCTGGTTTGATTGTCCTCGACTGTAATGAAGACCCTTTCTTTCTTTGTGGGAATAGCACTGTTACTTGGAATTAACACACTCATAATACCTCCAAGTGATGTAATACCAAGAGAAAGAGGGGTGACATCCAACAGCACCTAGTCCTGCACCTTCTCATTACCCTCTCCACTCAAAATAGCACCTTGCACTGCAGCACCATAAGCCACAGCTTCATCAGGGTTGATGCCCTTACATAGTTCTTTCCCATCAAAGAAATCCTGCAATAGAGACTTCACCTTTGGAATTCTAGAGGAACCACCAATGGGTACAATTTCATGAATTCTGTTCTTGTTCAATTTAGAATCCCCCAAACACTTCTCAACAGATTCCATACATTTCCTGAAAAAATATATGTTCAACTCTTCGAATTTAGAACGAGTAATGGGCGCATGAAAATCAATTCCTTCATACAGAGCATCAATCTCAATGGTTGTTCGACTAGTACACGAGAGGTTCCTCTTTGCCCTCTCACATGCTGTTCTGACCCTCCTAAGTGCCCTTTGGTTTCCACTGATGTCCTTGTTATACTTACTTTGGAACTCTTGCACAAAGTGATTTAACATCCTGTCATCAAAATCCTCTCCTCCAAGATGGGTATCTCCAGCTACAGCCTTGACCTCAAAGATACCCTCCTTAATGTTAAGTATTGAAACATCTAAAGTACCACCACCAAGATCAAAGATAAGAACATTCCTTGAACCAACACTAGTCTCCTTTGTACCAAGACCATAAGCAATAGCTGCTGCCGTTGGTTCACTGATGATTCGCATAACACTAAACCCAGCAATGGTACCAGCATCCCTAGTAGCATGACGTTGAGAATCATTAAAGTAAGAAGGAACCGTAACAACAGCGTTCTTAACCGTCCAACCAAGATATTCTTCAGCAATTTGTCGCATCTTAGAGAGAACCATGGCAGAGATTTCTTCAGCTGAGACATCTATTGTTAGAAAAAACAATGTTTTGTTTTAATCAAAAAATGCATGGACCATGTTTTGATCCCAAGACCTATTGCTCCCTAGATGTTTTTTCATGTGAATGAATAAAACATTAGTCCCATATAGACTAAAACACTAAGAGTTTTAGACTTAAATAGCATTGGTTTAGCCTTAAGGGTATGGCCCTTTGGGTCTTTAGACCTTTGTGTATGGGGAAAGCCCTAGACTATGGCAAGGTTGCCTAAACCTTATTGCATTTCTTATTGCCTTTCCCGTTCACGCGGTGCTTCGTGCTTCTCGGCTCGGCTCGGCGTCGGCGTGGGCGTGGGGACACCTGTGCACAGAGATTTCTCGTCGAGAAGAATCTTACCCGACAGATGCGTTTTTTACTGTTATTTTAACGGATGCTTTTTGCTTTTACTCGTCCGACAAATTGAACGCGTGATTTACGGATCCGTGTCTCAAACGTTCGAATTCTTACCTATAAATACGAGTTAAGGCTTTCGTTTAAAAAACATACCATTCAGAACTCTTATCTTCTGAATTTTTCCTTCTTCTCTAATTATTTTCAGAAACTTAAGTTCTTATTAATATTTGTCTTAAAACTCAGAAAACGTTCAGTTCTTTTCTGAAACAAGTTGTAGTTTACAGAAACATAATTTTGTATAACTACCTCTTGATTTACAGAATTTTAGTTCACAGAAATATAGTTTACATAAACATAAAATTGTTTTTACATTACTCAGAAACAATTTGTATTTTCAATTTGTGTTTTTGTTTTTACTTTTGCTGCCAAGTTCTAAGGGTTCTCTCTGTGTATGCTACACATAGAGGAGAACTAACAGTAGTTGTATCCTGGAGGTAATTTGTTAATTGCTATAGCATCTCAGAGGAGTAGCAGGCAATATTACCTTTAGCTCAGCGTATCTCATACGTGCCTCTACTAAGTTAATTCCAACAATCTAAAGGTAATATTTGCCTTATTGTAATATTGTAATACTGTAATATTCTTTGTTGTAAGAACATGGGAAAGAATACTGTAGAAAAACCACCAAAGTTTAGTGGTAAGGACTTTAAGAGATGGCAGTCTAAAATGCTATTCTTCCTAAACGACCAAAGGTTAGATGGATATGCTTTAGAAAAACCCTCGAGAAAACTTCATCGCCGTGGTAATGAAGATAAATTGGACAGGTGGAATAGGAAGAATTATTTGTGCAAGAATCATATTCTTAACTGTCTTGATGACTCCTTGTATGACTTCTATAATGCAAAAGAAGATTTTAATGCTTTTGATTTATGGGAAGCTCTAGAAGAAAAATATCATGTTTGAAGTCTGCTGGAAGTAAGAAGTTCTTGATGGCTAAGTTCTTAGAATACAACATGACTGACGAAAAGTCTGTGGTAGAACAGTTCGTCGAACTTCAACTCCTCATCAGCGAGATTCTTGCTGAAGGCTTGACTTTTGATGAAGATCTACAAGTATCGGCTGTGATTGAAAAGCTTCCACCCTCATGGAGCGAATACAAGAGGAGGCTGCGACACAAGACTCGTGAAATCACCATGGTGGAGCTTGGCAAAAAGATCCAGGTTGAGGAGCTGATGTGCAGCAAGGACAAGAGCATGATGCTGAGCAAAAACATGTCCAACAAAGCTCATGTTTTGGACGATAAAGTGCTTCAAAGAAAACTCCTGAGAATCCAAAAAATGGGTAATAGACGTAACAGACGTCGAAAACCCAGGTAACAATTTTAAGCCTAGAGGTGGTGTCACTAAGCACACCATCAAAGGCGACTGTTTTAATTGTGGTAAACCTGGACATATGGCTAAAGACTGTAAGGCCCCTAAAAGGATCAAATATGATCCAAAACAGAAAAATAAGGCAAACATAGTAGAGGACTCTGGATATTTCACTGGCATGGTGTCTGAAGTCGACCTTGTCTCTAGTATGACTAATGTGAGAGACTGGTGGCTTGATTCTGGAGCCACCAAGCATGTCTGTAAATTCAGAAATGCTTTCTCCTCCTATTCCATAGTAGGAGATGATGAGAAATTGTTCATGGGAAATTCTTCCACCGCGAAAGTGGTGGGGAAAGGCAAGGTCGAACTGAAGCTAACTTCAGGAAAAACTCTCGCATTGAATGACGTATTCTACGTCCCCAGACATATGCAAAAATCTCATCTCGAAACCATCCTGCTAGGAAAAGGTTTTAAAATTGTTGATGAGTCCAATACTTTTGTGATTTCTAAGCATGGTGAATTCGTAGGAAAAGGTTATGTTACCGACAACATGATTAAGCTTAGTGTATCTGATTTGAAATTGAATGTTAATGCATCTTCTTCTGTTTATGTTTGTGACTCCTCACATGTTTGGCATGATAGATTTGGGCATGTTAATTTCAAATCGCTAGAAAGACTTGCTAATTTAGGTTGCATACCAAAAATAAACTTTGATAAAAAACAAAGATGTGAAATCTGTGTTGAATCTAAATATGCAAGAAAACCATTTAATAAAAGTGTTGAACGTAGAACAGTTCCTTTGGAATTAATACACTCGGATTTAGGAGACTTGAAATCAACACCAACAAGAGGTGGTAGAAAATGGTACATCACTTTTATAGATGATTACTCACGATCTACGTCAGGTTCATCTTCTTAGAAGTAAAGATGAGGCCTTAGAGGCTTTTAAGTTTTATAAACTTGAAGTAGAAAACCAAAAAGGAGTTAAGATTAAAACTCTTAGGTCTGACCGTGGCGGTGAGTATGTGATACCCATAGGAGATTTTTGTAAAAATAATGGAATCATTCATGAAACCACTGCACCATATTCACCTGAATCGAATGGTGTAGCCGAAAGAAAAAATAGAACACTCATAGATATGGTAAATGCTATGTTGACAAGTTCAGGGTTATCTTCGAACTTGTGGGGGGAAGCTATCCTCTCGGCATGCTATATTTTGAACCGAGTTCCATTTAAAAAATCAGATAAAACTCCCTACGAATTATGGAATGGTAAACAACCTTCATATGCATACTTTAAAGTGTGGGGGTGTTTGGCCAAGGTGGCCATTCCTCATCCCAAGAAAACTAAAATAGGTCCCAAAACAGTCGACTGTGTTTTCTTAGGGTATCCTGAGCATACAATTGCACACGGGTTTATGGTCATCGATTCGACCATAATAATATTGGTCAGAATACCATATTGGAATCTAGAGATGCTGTGTTTTATGAACACATATTTCCTTTAAGGTCTGGACCACGGAAAAGGGTCCATGATGACCTCTCGGATGTTCCATCGACTAGTCAAACTCCAACTTTGGAGTATGAGACTGAACCAAGAAGAAGTAAGAGGGTTAGAACTGAAACAAGTTTTGGCCCATTTTTTGACTCTTACGGTAGAGTCTGAACCCCAAACCTACAAGGAAGCTATGACTTCTCCGGAAGCTCCTTTCTGGGGAAGAAGCTTCATTAAATGAATGGGAGTCCATTCAAAGAAAACGAAACTTGGGAGCTTGTAGACTTGCCTCCTGGAAGTAAATCCATAGGTTGCAAATGGGTGTTCAAAAGGAAACTTAGAACAGATGGAACAATAGATAAATATAAAGCTAGGTTGGTAGCTAAAGGCTATAGACAACAGGAAGGAGTAGATTTCTTTGATACCTATTCACCAGTCTCTAGAATCACCTCGATTAGAATGTTGATTGCTATTGCTTCAATTTATGATTTGCATGTACATCAGATGGATGTTAAAACTGCTTTTCTATATGGTGAATTGAATGAAGAAATTTATATGGATCAACCTGAAGGCTTTATAGTAAAAGGTTATGAAAACAAAGTATGCAAGTTAAACAAATCTCTTTACGGTTTAAAACAAGCACCTAAACAATGGCATGAAAAATTTGATCATGTTATGATATCTAATGGTTTCAAGGTTAATGAATCTGATAAATGTGTTTACATTAAATCTGTGTATGATTCTCATGTTATTGTTTGCCTATATGTTGATGATATGCTCATATTAGGCAGCAACCTTGATATTATTAATACCATTAAAAGCATGCTTAGAGATAATTTTGACATGAAAGACTTAGGCCCTAATGTAATCTTAGGGATGAAAATCGGAAAAGACGTCTGATGGATATAGTCTTAGTCAATCTCATTATGCTGAAACTGTATTAAAGAGATTTAATTATGAAAATTCTAAACATGCGTCTACTCCATTTGATCCCACTTGTAAATTGAAAAAGAACAAGGATGAGGGTATTGATCAACTTGAGTATTCTCGCATTATTGGTAGTCTTATGTATCTTATGAACTGTACAAGACCTGATATTGCTTACTCTGTGAGTAGATTAAGCAGGTATACTTGCAACCCAGGGCAGGATCACTGGAATGCTCTCTTCAAGTTTTACGTTACCTGAGAGGGACCTCAAACTATTGCTTAAGTTTTGGGAAGTATCCTGCTGTACTGGAAGGGTATTGTGATGCCAACTGGATATCAGACTCAGAAGAGTGCAAATCTACTAGTGGGTACATCTTCTTGCTTGGAGGTGCGTCTGTCTCATGGAAGTCTTCCAAACAGACATGTATAGCTAAATCCACTATGGAGTCTGAGTTTATAGCCTTGGAAAAAGCTGGAGAGGAAGCTGAATGGATGCGATGTTTCCTGGGAGGAATTCCACTCTGGCCCAAGCCTGTGTCTTCAATTGCCATCCAATGTGACAGTGAAGCTGCTCTTGGTTGCGCAAAGAACAATGTATACAACGGGAAGTCTATACATATACGAAGAAGACATAAGACGGTGAAACAACTACTCTCTACTGGTATTATCTCGATAGACTTTGTAAAATCCAAAGATAATCTTGCAGATCCTTTGACAAAAGGCTTAACCAGAGAGAAAGTTAAATTTACATCGAGGGGGATGGGACTTAAGCTCATTGAATAAATCACCATGAAGGATACTCAACCTTGTGATTGGATTTCCAAGATCAAGGTTCAATGAGACAACTAATTTATGGTGATATTGAGAAAGCACTATCTTTGTCCCTCCCTATGGTGTAATCGTGCGATAGTCTTTCTGCAGAAATTAAGGATGATCTTTTGCGATCTTAATGGGTACCATGGCTTTGATTAAAGCGGGGTGTGGCAGGACACTCTTTATGGACCCACCTTTGTGGATGTTGGAAGTGTGGCCGCTTCCTATGAGAATATGAGCTGATTCTCTAGAGACATTCATTAAGTCCGGGATTTTAGCCCACGGCCAAAATGGGCACAACCGCAAGAGCTTGGCAGCATGTTTTCTTCGGTTGAGGCATCAAGTGTGGCTGTTATTTACGAATTGCATTCTTTGTTGGCGGTTCAAGACATTGCGTTCACCGTATCAACAAGCGATTCGAGTAACCTCTCACTAAGTTAAGGTTCAATCCTTGGGACACCTTAGCCTATTTTGTTGCCTTATGTTTTATCGTGTTTTATCGACATGTTTTATTATTCATGTGGGGGATTGTTAGAAAAAACAATGTTTTGTTTTAATCAAAAAATGCATGGACCATGTTTTGATCCCAAGACCTATTGTTCCCTAGATGTTTTTTCATGTGAATGAATAAAACATTAGTCCCATATAGACTAAAACACTAAGAGTTTTAGACTTAAATAGCATTGGTTTAGCCTTAAGGGTATGGCCCTTTGGGTCTTTAGACCTTTGTGTATGGGGAAAGCCCTAGACTATGGCAAGGTTGCCTAAACCTTATTGCATTTCTTATTGCCTCTCCCTCTCCCTCGCGCGTGCTTCGCACGAAGCACGCACGCTCGGCGTGGGCGTGGGAGTGGGAGTGGGCGTGGGCGTGGGCGTGGGCGTGGGCGTGGGCGTGGGCGTGGGCGTGGGAGTGGGAGTGGGTGTGGGTGTGGGTGTGGGTGTGGGTGTGGGTGTGGGTGTGGGTGTATCCGACCCATCCTTTCTTTTTGCTGAAATTTACCACACGCTTCTCCCACACATGTAAAGAATTTTATTCTTTGCCTTCTCGGTTTTGGATATCCGACAGCCACTAGAAGCATCTTTAGTCACACACGGTTAATTCTCACGCGTGAATTCTCTTAACTGTTTTCATCGTAAAGAATCTTTAATCTCACGCGTGTGGACACCTGTGCATCTCACGCGTGTGGACACCTGTGCACGAGATTTCTCGTCGAGAAGAATCTTACCCGACAGATGCGTTTTTTTTGTTATTTTAACGGATGCTTTTTGCTTTTACTCGTCCGACAAATTGAACGCGTGATTTACGGATCTGTGTCTCAAACGTTCGAATTCTTACCTATAAATACGAGTTAAGGCTTTCAGTTTAAAAACATACCATTCGAACTCTTATCTTCTGAATTTTTCCTTCTTCTCTAATTATTTTCGAAACTTAAGTTCTTATTAATATTTGTCTTAAAACTCGAAAAACGTTCGTTCTTTTAAACAAGTTGTAGTTTACAAACATAATTTTGTATAACTACCTCTTGATTTACAGAATTTTAGTTCACGAAATATAGTTTACGAAACATAAAATTGTTTTTACATTACTCAGAAACAATTTGAATTTTCAATTTGTGTTTTTATTTTTACTTTTACTGCCAAGTTCTAAGGGTTCTCTCTGTGTATGCTACACATAGAGGAGAACTAACAGTAGTTGTATCCTGGAGGTAATTTGTTAATTGCTATAGCATCTCAGAGGAGTAGCAGGCAATATTACCTTTAGCTCAGCGTATCTCATACGTGCCTCTACTAAGTTTATTGATTTGTTTGTTACTACTATCAGTGTAATCTAAGTATTATTTCCCATTTGCATTCGATTATTGTAATTAATTCCAACATCTATATCCTTGCCTTTGTAACTGACTTGAATCATGGGTTTGTCATCTACTCCAGCAACCACTTTGAAGGGCCATAGCTTGATTTCTCTCTGAACAAACTTATCACTCATTTTCCTACCAATTAAACGTTGTGCATCTACAAAACAGAAAACAGGCTCACAAAATGATTGCTAACTCTAAGATACCAATTGCTGCTGCTGTTGCTCCTTTTGTTAATTCAACCATTGAAATGATATCAGAGAGGAGAAAGATTTGAACTTAATTCCTAAATTTCAGAAGTACCCTAGCTTTTATTTTAGATATATAAACCCTCAGATCTTAAAAATTATAAACCCTTATTTTGATCAACTCATCTTAATTTGGTTTTTGAGTGAGATTTAGTGACCGGAAGGGATGAAATGGTGATTTAAAGAGAGAGAAAGTAGATATCAGATAGTATAAGAAATGGAGTTTCTCTGAGATTTTTGGTGAGTACAATACAAGTGAGGAAACTGGGGTTCTTTTAGGGTGAGAGAGAGAGTGCAATTTTTAAGAATCGGGTGTTTCTGGGACGATGAAGAGGCGGGGGAAGACAGGGGAAAAGGGAAAGTTGAAACCGATTTCAGAGGGAGGAAGTGGTGTTTTCAAGAAAAAAAAGGAACGAAGAGACAGGGGGTTTAATCGAAGAGATGGCAGGCTGAATTGATTTGACAATACCATGCCTGAACGTGCATTAATAACATCGACAATAGGGGCATCTTTTCATACTTGCAAAAGTACTGGTAGCTAGCTTCACCTGCCTCCACTTGACTATTTCACCAGTCCCACCCTCGTGCTTCCCAACTCCACTTTCTTCCCTTGATGTTATATTGTTAAAAAAATACTCTCTCTGTCCCACTATTAAATGACATATTTGATTTTAGATTTTGTTTCACTAATAAGTGATATATATCACTAAATAAGAAGATATTTCTAAAATTATCATTTTATTTAATTATAAAAAATATGAGAAATAGGCTTGTTTATATTCGTTACGTAGGTGTTTTAAAATGTTTTTCAATGATATGAAGTTTGCGAACATCCGTGGAGTAGTTTGAGAGATAAATCATTTCTAAATTTCACTAATTACTATCCATAAGGGGGTATAATTGTAAAAATGCTTAAAAGTACTATTTTACTTGTTTGTCTTAAAAATTGTGCAAACTTAAACTAGGTCACTTAATAGTGGGACGGAGGGAGTAGCAGTTTTGTAGCCCCACTAAAACTAGCAGTTGATTAATCCCAAAGATTAACTAAATACAGAGGTACTAAGAACAACTGCAGTGGTGCGATCAAACCCAAAGATTAAAGAATAAAAAAAAGACCAAATTTTAGGTTTAGTATGGGATACAAAGCTACGGTGGGAGCAGTAAAAAAAAAGACCAAATTTTAGGTTTACCGAAAGATTAAAGTTAAGCCCCACTCTTCTTTTTTTTTATATGGGGCGTAATCATTTCACTACGCCCCATCAGGCACAACTTTAATTTGCGCCCTACTTTCTTTCTTTTTTTATATGGGGGGTAATTAAGGGTGCACACGGTACGGTTCGGCTCGGTTCTTGCCGATGCCGAGTACCTATACCTCCCCAGTCTCGGTTCCAAAATTTTGGACCTGTACCTTATACCTCGGTTTCGGTACCATTCGGTACCAGGTACGTTTCTGGTACCAATCGGTACCTATAATGTTTTTTTGATTATAAGCCCTAAATGTATGAAATTATGTGTGTATCCTATAATGTTTTTTTTGCAAAATTAATGGATCAAGGTCAAATAAATGAACTCTGTAATTCTTACATAAACCCAACAACAATTTTTCATTTTGAGCAAATGGAAAAGCACATTCAGAAGAAAATGCCAACCTCATTGATTGCTATAACATAAACACTCGGTTACCATCAATATTAAAATTATTTACAAGATTTCTACACTCAATTTGAAAGAAAACATTTCAAAACAAGAAGGAATTGCATCAAATAGTAATATTACTTTTCTCTGCCAAACTTATTTGAGCAATTACAATTTGACAACAAGAAAATCTGTAAGGAATTTCATCAACCAATATGGAACCCAAGTAACGAAGTTACTTTCCGATTCGGCTCTGATTTATCTCTTAAAAGTGTAGGCACCTAACTGAACAATCTTCGACATGATGGAAAGGGAATGATTCGGATTTGTATGATAAAACTTCACAAATTCCCAAGGAGAAAAAGTTTGCACGATGATGATTGTTGTAGCAAAATCTTTGAGTTCCTGTGGAAAACAATACTTTAGAGGTGTAACTGGTAAGTAAATCAAGTTCGTGGAGTTCTTCTAATGGAGAAGAGAAGATGCATAAGAAATCTAATGGAGTTCTTCTCACTCTGAGAGAGGGAGGAGACGGAAAAAAAAGAAACAAAAATGAGAAACCCTAGCCCTATCTTTCTATTATATACCACCACTTAATCCAACGGTAATTATTGATCTATCATCCCCTAAATCTAACGGCTACTACTAATCGGTACAGACGGTACGGTTTGGCACGGGACTAGGTTAGTACCGTGTACCTGTACCTCCCTAGCCTCGGTTCCTATTTTTTGGTACGGTACATGTACCTCGTTCCTCGGTTCGGTACAAAACCAGGTACGGTTCCACCGGTTCCGGGACGGTCCGGCTCGGTTCATGTGCACCCTTAGGCGTAATCAATCCACTACGCCCCATCAGGCGCAACTTTAAAGTTCCGCCCCACTCTATTTTTTTATATTTTTTATATCAGGCGTAATTCTTCACCTACGCCCCATCAGGCGTAACTTTTAATTACGCCCGACTAAAACCAAACCAAAGATCAAATATACTCTAGTTTTTGGTTTTACTCTAGTCTTTGATCTTTACTCCCTCTCCACTGCGATTGGTTTTTGATCTTTACTCTAGTATTTAGTCTGCCATTGTGGTTGCTCTAAGAGTCTAAATTATTTATTTAAATATTCAATTAAAAAATCTGTACAAAACTTAACCCAAAAACTAACCCCGCTATAAAATATATATATACAAGAACTCCTCTCAAATAATATATATACAATAGTCATTTAGTTTACAAATAGAATATACAACATAATAAACATAGCCGAAGTTAACCAACTAATGTATTCAATTCCTCGAAGCTTCCGCTGCGCAACTCTGATATGTCTCTGAAACTGAAAGTGGGAATGGGTGAGCACATCATCCCCGAAAGGGGTGCCTAGTAGAAATAACATTTAACTTTCAAGTTGGGTTGCACAGACGCGGACACGTAGACGCGGACGCAGACACTTCAAAATTCTCAAAAACTTAGGACGCGGACACATATATACATATTTTATTTATTTACTAGCAAAGCATCACGCGCGCGATGCGAATGTCATTCCGTTCCATTCCAATTCTAGTACCACAGAGCATATGATTCATTTATTTTCTTTTTCTTTTTTAAAACAGAAGTATTCCAGCGCTATCCAAACTCCCACAACAACGAAAAAAAATCAAAATTGAGATCATCAATACTTCTAGGCTTACTGCAAAGTCATCAATAGATATCCAAAACCATGTCAAGAGTTCAATTTGGTTTTATGACATCATACCTCCTTAACTAATACAATGCAGGTACATTAATTGCTTTGGAAATACCTTTTAAGCTTTTAGACGTTTTTTCTTTGTTAATGAAATCAGTGCCTGAATACCTCATGAAGCATGCTGTCTTACGTGCGCTCGTCCCTCTTAAACACGGCAAACATCCAATCATTAAAGTTGATGCTTCCTTCAAACATACATCGCATGAGCTAGAATTAAATATCTTCCAACAATCTGCAAGAACATAAATTGATTCTTCTTGTAGACTATCCTTTCACTTCAGACTTTACATGACCACCACCGTGTATTACAGCAGCAATATCAAGCACATCCGTCATCGCCAAATCCTGGAATTTTTGTCCCTTTTATGTAGAATTCCACAAACAGCCTATCTTTAGGACCCATAAATTCGTCAAGAAACTTTACTTTTTATTACTAATTTCCAAGTCCAGGATGAGAATTGGAATACTATATAACTGAAATTCATTTGAAATTTTCATTTGTAGCAAACCAAAAATCTATTTGAGGCTCAAACTAAATATATGAAAAGTTACAGAAATAGACAAATTCCAATTGTTACTTGTGCTATCCGCAACGGCTTCTTGACATCAACAACTGGGGCAAGTTTTAGTCTTTCTAAAGAAAAAGAATCCAAAATTTTGTGAAGCTCTAAGATCCTATCCTTGAGCGCCAACAACATAGGAGTTTTCAAGTATTACATTTATTCATAAAGTGATAAAATTTCCCAAGATTCCTATTTAGCTCAAGATACTTTTTAAAACTTCCCTAGATTCGTATTTAGCTCTCCACAGTCATACTTGGGTGGGTAGTCAGTGATCTAGTATTGCATTTAAATAAAGACAAAAATGTAATGTAAATGGTGGTTTCGGGGGAGTGTAACATACCAAGCATCAACCAATTTCTTTAACGAACCGGTAGCTAAATCAGTACAAAGTAAACATGACGTGACCGTCTCATATGGTCATTTTCTTGGGGACTTAAAACATCACACAATCACCCTTAGAAATCATCAAACATACATGTGTAATCAGAGCAGAAAAGAAAAAAAAAATTAACCTTATATGGTACTCTACAAACTGGAGTAAAGACTTAATTGTTGTCCACTGCTACAAAGATGCAAAAGGTAAGTATTTTAGTAGTACGACGGTCTACAAAATCACTGTCGGTAACTATCTGTGTAACAGTATAAGAATATGAGAAATTGAAATTGAACTTTAAAGATATTTCTTCTCTTAGAAAAGTGAACAAACACTTGTAGTTCACAAATTATGAAAATTCTCTTAGTCGACAGTCTAATTAATGCTTTAATTTAGCTTACTAATTGATCTTACTAATGGAAACCAATGAAAACCCATTCAAAAACTAATTTTCATAAGGTAAATTTCGATTAACCTGTACTGCTCGCATAAAAAAAAAAATGTACTGCTGCTTCTCTTATCCGATTTGTTGAGAGGCGTTATCGAGTAATCTTATTCATCCGATTCCACCACTTTAGCGAATTAATCAAAACTCCCCAATTCGAGAGAGAGGAACCCAGTTCTTTGTTTGTTTTGCTTTACTTTTGTTTCGGGGAGTGATTAGTCGAGAAAAACGAAGAATAAGAAAAAAAAATGGAGGAGGGTAGTGGTGGTCATGGGCAGGGGTGGAGCTAGGGTGTGCAATTGCATACCCTGCCAAACTAGCTTCAAAGCCTAATTTAGCCCATTGTTTTTAATTTATTGGGGGTTTTAAGCCTATTTTATCATACTTTCACCCCCTAGAATTTTTTTGCTCCCCCTTAGTTAGATTTCTGGCTCCGCCCCTGGTCATGGGGATGGTGGTGGTGGTAGTGGTGACAAAAGGAAGTGGTGGAGGGTGTTGCCGACAGAAGGAGGTGGATGATGGTGGTTTGAGTAAGAATTGGTACCGGAGCAAATGGACAAGAAAAGAAATGAAAGAAACCAAGAAGGAAGGCGGGATGTTTATGTCGGGGCATTTCTGTAATATTAGGAAAGGCTTCGCTAAAATGGTTGACGGTTTAAAAGTCCCAATTTTCTTTATTAGTAAGATATATACAATCATGTATTTATACAGCAAAGTTAAGTGTTTCGATCCTAAAAATTAGAAAATGATGCTACATGTGTATGAATTTCAAAAGAAAAAAAGAGATCGTTTGTTTATACACACCGAAGGTCAAGCAATCAATCATTGTTAGACACACGGCACAATCAAAATGCATTCTTAAAATAACATATGCCCAACAAACGGTATACATGATGTCATTCCCAATTAAAAATCTTAATAAATACCTAAATGATTGATCTAAATGTTCGTCTTTCTTCATTTAATTAATAATAGTAAAAATAATGGAAGAAATTTAAATGAAAATGAAAAAAAAATGCTTCAAATCCGAGTCATCAGTGCGTCCAAACAAGACGCGCGCATGACGCGCAAATTGGTGCGTTGGATACGCGTTGTGTCAGCGTCAAACGCGCTCCCTGTGTCCGACGCGCGTCGGACGCGGACACGTCACAAAAAATGGAGCGTCCGTGCAACCCAGCTTTCAAGTAATCATTGGAATTATTTGAAAACAATTCATGTTTTCCCTAAAACTAAAACAAAACACGTTCACAGAGGTAAACAATCATTTATGGAACTAACTCCTTTCAAAAAATATATAATATGGTGACTCATCCCGCACCTAGAAAATAATATTGTGGTGTATCGCCCTAGCTATTGCATAAAATATCGAAAGTAAGTAGGTATAAATGAAGGAGAATTATCTTATATACTGCAGATCGAAATTCTTAATTTCCATACAATCAAATGGAAATTATTATTTCCTGAACAATTCATGAAGACAAACAAAGCATTACAATTCCTTTCCAAAAAATGGACAGATTAAAAGAAATAACAGAACTTTCATAATTAAAAGTTAAACAATGCATGGAAAGCACAACCACACAATGCATGAGTTTGTTAAACATGAACTTTTGTAAAAGAAACAACATTGATTACAAAAGAGTTAAATATCTATTCCCAGCTCTTTTGATGACAAGCGACGCCTACCCCGAGATGCATGATCCACTGGTTCATCCTTTAAATCGATCGTTGTTAATAAAGACTAATTGTTAATCATACAAGAACTCTAAGAATCTAGCCAAAATCGCTCACACAAGAATCATACAAGTCTAGCTATCTAATGTTTTTAAGCCCATTTATGGTTCTATACCTCTTTATTATCTATCTTTAGCATGTCTAAAGTTTACTAATTCAATTAGGTTGGTTCTATAGTCCATTAGCTATGTTTTAGGAATATCTACAACTTTTAGAATGAACCAAATGCTAATTCAGACCGCATGGGTCCAATACATACTCATTAGAAAAACTGGATATAAGCCCAAGTTTACTAAACATGCCCATTAAGCTAAGGTCCAGTCCATCTGAGTCAACTAATGGTCAAATTTGACAGTCCCAGGTCAACTAACAGTGAATGTCTAATTAAGTCTAGGTCAAGTCAAAGGTCAACTCAAAGGGTTAATTCGGTCAATGAGTCAAACAGAAATCGGTTCGGGTCAACTCAGTCAATAAGACTAATTCATGTAAGTCATGTTCACATTTGACTCAGTCGGATTAACTGAGTCTGCTAGGCAAACTAGTCAGACATCTGAATGGGATGACTAACAAGTTTAATACTCAAGAACAGAAGTTTATACAACTACTAAACATTTCATTTATTCAAATAGAATTCAAGAATTCGATTACAAACAAAACTATAGGCTACCTGCAGTTCAGCAGTTTCAAGCCTTCACAACAATCACTATTTACAACTCTATAATCACCATTCTCAGCATTACAATGCCACTTACTTCAACTGCAATATCAACTCAACCCATATTAAGACACAAACCACCATTTATAAATCCAATTCCAAGACAATTCAACTCAAAAAGCCCTGCAAAAAATATCCCATCTCATAATAACTCTGCACCTCCACCAGTTCAACAACACCATATACAATTCCAGTATGTGCAATCCATTCTCTTAACTCAAATACATACCCAATTCCCAATATCTGCAACATAACACTACCACAACCCATTGACATTGCATACAGTTCCTATAGAGTCATTCTTGCTCAGTTCATCTAATATTTTAACTCCACTAGTCTTGTAATCAAACTGAGGCATATATCAGTTAAGCTAACTTCAATTACATATCAAAACAACATCTACAGCTAAACCATTTCATCTTTATCACATATCACATTTATCTAACTCAACTATGAATCTAACAATCACACAACTTCAATAAGAACAAAATAACTTTTCTAAGATTACAGTGAAGAACAATCACCTCAAACATTTAGTCTCCACTAACAACTTCAGATGCATTCAAAACATCACACATGTCCTGCAACAATCAACACACACCATCAACTGATCTTCCAATCAATTCCGACACCTTAACTTCACTGTCAATCATTACAACATGAAAACCCATCTCTAATCTATCTTATAGGCTTCCAAGTTCATCCTTCAATTACATCTTCTTTATCTGAGATCGAGACTCAAGACCTCTAATTCTCAAATTCACAATTAAACTGAAATTAAAGATCCAACATCTAATTAACTCCACCTCGTTCCTCAATCAATGAAAACCCAAACTTCAATGCTTCTTAAACATCACTAAATCGAACTTCATGTTCATCTTGAGAAACCCTAAATCATTGATTCTTCTCTAAAATAACTTCAGAATTTCAATTAAACCTCTACCCATGATTCGTCATCAACAATATTCAGGACTAAATCCTTGTACATGTCGTGCATCGTACTGATAATTAAATAAATATTTTATATGATAAAGACCGATAATAATCCTTTGAGATAAGTTGCTTCTGATTCGATATTGACGCTAAAAATATGCATCATAATACACGCATCCCTGATTAAATTAATCATGCATCAGCTTGTCGTGGTAACAATGTCGATCTCGCCACGTCCATCTTCTAGTATAAACTCATTTTGGCTCTAAAAGCTTTAGTGTCATCCCTAAATGTAGTTTTAACATTTAACATAAAGTTTCTTCTCCTTCTAGCCTCACTCCCCCCTTCATCCAATTAACGCATAATTTCTACCTACATTTTTTGTTCTTCTTCATATAAGGTTTTATCTATTCCCGTGCGTTCCTCAGAAAAACCAAAATTAGGTTTCTTGGTTAAAAAAATTAAAGTAATTGAATTGAGAGAAAATTGATATGGGAAAAAAGTGTTGTGATTTTGGATGATAAAATTGAGTAATAGACATTGTAAAGACGGTGGTTGACACAATAACGAAGAACAATCTTATCAAAGATGAAATGTATATAACTGAAACTGAGCCGCATGACAAAGGCTCGTGTTTCAATAATTCATTCTCACCATGGTGCTCAACTCAAATTTTTGGTATGGGTTCATCAAGCACCATATGGAGAAAAGCCTAACCTAGAACCCATACGGTGATTTGATGAAGCCATATGGAGAATTTTGGTGGAAGGTGTATTTTAGCATTTACAAATAAAACGGGTGTGTTTTAGTAATTACTAATCATACAAGGTATACTTTATAAAAATCCCCAATTTTTTAATTATAAACAAGCTTTGGCAAATGGGTCGGTGTTATAGATGTGCAATACCTACTAGCCAAGGTTTGGCCTGCAAAAAATGAGTTCCCATAGAGTGTGGAAACTCAGGTTCCCTAAATTACTCCAGAATACTCAGTGTAGTTTTGTACGAAAATTTAGTTTATGTCGTAGTTTTTTTATTTAATTTGTCCATAATTTATATTTTTTCCTATTTGTACATAAAATAGCCACCGTATCGGATCGAAAGTAAACTTGCCGGAAATTCAATTTTCATGTCATTATTTGATAGAAACTCCGATTCCATGTCATTATTTGTACATAATTTCTTTTTGTTTGGAGTAAATTCTGATGGGGGATTAAATTAGAAATAACACAGGAAAGAACAGCCTGAAAGGGGAGGAAAGAAAAAGGCACCATAATCTTGAGTAAATTCGACTTTTTTCCTTATCTTACTTGACTATGAACCATAGTGCTTGATCAAATGAAAATCTATGTTTTCCGTTTTTTTAATATAATAAAAGAATACTATAGTCAACCACAAACTTTACGACAAACAAGGTAAGGTTCCTTAACTCAGCCAACGGAAGTTGTAAACAATTTATTAAGACCGGTACACACTAATGTTGTTCTAACTAAATATTATCCGCAGTGCTACACCATTACTCGTTGCCAATACAGAAATTTTCATAAACCAGAAAAACAAAACTATATCTTATATAAAAGTTCGATCTTAATGACTCAGATTTTACAGTTTACCCCGACATCTCATTTTGGATATATCGAATTTTAAATTCAATCATATATAACTCCATTCAATCTTCAAGATGTATTGAATGGCAGGTGGTGTATAATGAAGATATCCGGTCATGAAAAATGAATGTAAATTAGTTCATGTCTATGAAGCTGCTCATACATTCGGTATAGTATAACATTGAAAATGAAAATTATAAGGGACAGTTGAGTTTTGATTCATATACACACACACGAGATTTTTGGCCGCAGGATAGTTTTTTAGTCACATTACAGAATTTTTTATTGACATACGGATTGAAACCTCCAAAATTAGAACACAACAAAGGTGAATTGCACACGAAACACAACACCTAGGAGAGTTCCCTAGTCAGGGAAACATGCTTAGATTTCTAATTACTGATTGCCACTTAGGTCAATGGTGACCAAAACTGCAACTCCCACTAAAACCAGTAGCTTCAAGATTTCCAGAAACTAAACACAAATTGTGAATGTTAAATGCGTTTTCGATTTTTCATATATTTGAAGGCATAGAAGTTTTGACCGACAAGACTAAGAACATCTATGCTCAGAAATGACAGGCTGAACTACCATGCCTGAACGTGCATTAAATACATCGACAGTAGGGGAAGCTTTTCATACTTGCAAAAGCATTGTTAGCTTCACCTGACTCCACCTAACTACAGGCGGTCTTCCCCCTCCGGTCACCACCAGTCCTACACTTTTACTTCCCAATTCCACTTTCTTCCCATGATGTTGCATCAAAAAGAAGAAAAAAAAAACTAATGTTCCCATTCAGACCGAGTTGGGTTGCAAATCTAGTAGTTTCCATTTTTGAGACAACTATGCAAAATGATTTAAAGAACAAGAAAGAAAAAAAGTGACTGAGCATTTGGGTCATAATGCATGTCAAATTTCATGCATTATGACCCAGCAACACGGAAAAAATTTCATGAAAACCAATACAGCTTTTATGTAATTGACAATTCAATACATGAGAGGTGACACAATTATCAATTTCCGTATAACAAAACAATCTTAGAGCTAAATCATTAAGGAAAGATTACATACTGGTACCGCATTTACATCCCATTGAATCCTTCAGTTGAGAATTAGCCCTGTAACTGCCTTAACCTTGGAATGCCTTCATCAATGCAGGAGCTTCTTGCTCATACTTTTTCACAAACTTGTCCAAAAAGGACGCATGGACACATTCTTGAAAGTGACCTCAGAGAAAGTTACAGCTTAATCACATAACAACCAAGCAAAAATTACTACAAAATCTGGATTTTCTTACAAGCAGTAGATAAGATGAATACCATACCAAAGGGTACGTCTGACAAGCCCTTAAACCTGCCGCAACATCCTACCCTATCTTACGTGGTATAATACGCATTAAAGTTGAATCCGACAGTCAATCCAAGTACAACCTACGCTGGAAGTGATGAGAGTGAAGATTTCATTACCCTGCTCTCTCACCTCCTGCCTTCCAACTCAACTACTGACCATCTTCCTTGTACCACTTGCAATGTTTTCAAGTTTAGCAATCATAATAAGTGAATACAATACTGACTCAATCATCATTGGGAAAAATTGACCTTTTTCATTTCAGAATTCATTTCTAGCTGAATTTCTGCACCAGATGGGGTCTGCAAAATTCAGTTTCAACGCTTGCTGGTTTAATAAAAGACTCTTATGCAGCGTTTAAAGCACAAACTAACTAAAGGAAACTGCTGCAAGGCTAAATAGGACGCGTCTAGGGAAACTCTGCAAGATAAGCTGAATCGTATACAGTATTAGAAGCAACGTAGTGTGCATGCATGATGTCTCTTAAGTTTCTATAAAATATTGCATAGGAGGAACAGCAAGAGACATCACTCTAGCATTGGCCAAGTCTGTAACTTGTTTCGGTAAACTAAATCTATTATAGAGAAGAACTGAAAGAAGGAAAATGTTCTCTGTATGATGCTAGTGCAACAGATAAGTACTGCCTACCAAGTGTATCTAAGTGTTCCTCGGACTCTTTCACATTCTCCAGCAATCAACTTTTAGGTGACAGATGCAAATGTATCAGATTGCCTAGCTAGTGCAAGTAATTGCAATATGGAAGTTATGAGTTATGAAGTAGTGAATCTAAAACACAAATTCTGATTGTAAAGAAATGGGCTATCTTATTTGAAGCCTGGAAGTTTTGACTACCAAGACTAACTTCTATGCAAAGCAAATTGAAACCACACCACCGGAAATTCAAAAAGAAATTTATAACTAAGGCTCAGAATCCAATTCTTATATTACCAGAATCATCAATTCATAACAACCATATTGAACACATAATCTTGAAAGATAAAAGTCTTCAATCTAACTACAAATCAGCAAGTATTCAGCTATACTCATAACGTTCAAAAGAGAGTTAAAGACTTTAAGATGGCTAGTTCGAACAACTTGGTTAAATCAAAAGCAAGAATGTAATACCAATTTAGCTGATTTCCTCAACCTGCAGCTTGCTGTACATCTTTAACTCATTTTAGCTACTTTGGAAAGACGCCCCTCCATTTTATTTATGATAGGTCTGCAAACATTTTCTGCTCGTTGATCTCATCCAACTCAGCAACGGGGAGTTTCTAACCAAGATGAGTATCTCCAGTTATAGCCTTGACTTCAAAGACACCTTTCTTAATGGTGAGTATCGAAACATCTAAAGTACCACCACCAAGATCAAAGATAAGAACATTTCTTGGACCAACACTAGTCTCCTTGGTACCAAGACCGTAAGCAATAGCAGCTGCCGTTGGTTCACTGATGATTCGTATTGCACTAAATCCAGCAATGGTACCAGCATCCCTAGTAGCATGACGTTGAGAATCATTAAAGTAAGCCGGGACTGTAATAACAGCGTTCTTAACACTTGAACCAAGGTAATCTTAGTGAGAACCATGGCTGAGATTTCCTCAGCTGAAACAAGTATTTCCTTGGCCTTGTAACTGACTTGAATCATTGGTTTTCCATCGAATCCAGCAATGACTTTGAATGGCCATAGCTTGACATCACTCTGAACACACCTATCACTCATTTTCCTACCAATTAAGCGTTTTGCATCTACAAAACAGAAAATAGTCAAACAGAATGATGTCAAGATGCTAACTTTAAGATAAATTAAACAATACATTTAGCAAATGACAGAACAATAGTACAGTTAATCAAATATGTTATATCAAAATTGAACTAAAAAAGTGGAAATGCTTTACCAAAGAACCATATTTTTCGGCTACTTGGGTTTGACTTTTTGGGGGCTAAATTGCTTTGTGTAGCCAAGAAATGGTTAGGGGAGGTCTCAAGTGATTAAAAAGTCAGATTTACCCTTTCCTAATAAATCAATTTTAAAAACAAATCTTATATAATTAAAACCTATTCCTAATTCCACCAAAAATCAAAACAATTTCATTTTCATTTTCTCTTCTCTTCTTCTCAAAAACACTCTCCAAAACCTCTCAAAAACACTCTCCAAAACCTAACAAAATCTCCCTTTCTTATCCACTGATTCTTGAAGAAGCTCAAGATGGCAGCAAGATCAAGAGTGACAAGATCCGGCCGATTGAACCCTGATTCTGAAACAGGTCAAGTTATTGATCTTCCTTTTAATGGAGATAGGGTGAACCTATCTGTTCAAACACATGCGAATCCTCCACAAATGAATCCTACTAGGTAAGAATCGAAAAACCCACCAGTTATTTTACCATTAGATTGAAAAACTAGGTTCGATTGATGGTTTTAGGGTTTCCAGAAAAGGTTTTCTGAAGCACTTCCGGCTGGGAACTCATATAGTCCTAGCCGTAATTGTATATTACGGTTGGGACGTCAAGAACACCGAACCGTTAATGTGTAAAACGGTTGGGAAAATTCGATAACCCAACCGTGAAATACATTTACGGATGGATCTTTCCCAGCCGTAAGTTGTCCTGTGTTGGCAGAGTAAAATCGAGTGATGAGTGTTTCGACTGGGAATTTCTAACCTTAAATAAAATTTCCTAGACGTTGTTTTTATTTTCCAGCCGATATTTTGTTTACGGCGAGGTAGTACGCATATTTCTAAGTCGATATTGTGTTTACGGTTAGGTCTTCATCATATTTCTAAGGCGAAACCATGTTTACGTATGGATTATTTTTTATTTCCAAACCGTAATTATATCACTCCTTGTGAATTGGTTGTATCTTCTGAAATGTTTTTCAAAAAATTTAGAAGGAACTCTAAAAAGGAGAAAGAACCCCAGGAACTACCAATGTGTGATATTGCTACGATGATGGTACGTAGGCTAAGTATATGATGCATTCTTTTCTTTTTTGTATACGTTGCTCAAATTATGTACCACTATTAATTGAATGATGTGAAAACAGGTCAAGAGAGCTAAGTGGATTTCCATGGGACTGAGCCGTAACATTAAGGAGGTTCTATATTTGGATTGCGACGAACAAAGAACAGTGATTAGGAGGCTTCAGGAGTTACATAATCCATCCAAGGATGATCTCTATACTAACGACGAGGATGATTGGATCAGTCTTTCCCAAACTCCCGACAGTTCATCATCATCTTATGAGGAAGTTCCTTCGATTGTTGGTCGTAGTGGATGATTGTAGGTTATGTACTTGTTTAAGTCAGACTTTTAGCCTGTTTTAGGTTATGGATTTGGGTGATTTACTTTTCAGACATACTTTTCATTATGCAGACTTAACTTTGATTGAATGGATACTAGTGTTTTGATTCTTAATGTATCATATTTTTGTTTAAGTACAATATTATATTAATTACGGCTAGGATTACCAGACGTCTCTAATTAACGTCTAAGATTACCATCCATAAAACTGACGTGTCCTATATTATAGGCGAGATATCCTGGCCGTAAGTTGGTTTACAGTTTGGTTTCTCAGCCGTAGCAAAGTTTAATCTGAAAGTGATATTCCAGGGAAGAGTTACGGGAAGAAATCCTGGCCGTATTTGGTTTTACGGTTTGGTTTCCCAGCCGTGAAACTGACAGTACCCAGAAAAACGGTTAGGATTCCTAGCCGGTACTTTGTTTCGGTTAGGTTTACCAGCCGTGATGCAGAAAAACAACTCACTTGGGTCATTACGGATAGTTCATATCAAAGTATTACCTGGCCGTAACTACCGCTAAATAACCCCATTTTTCCATATTATCATTACAAACACAAAATAAGAGTAAAACAAGATTCTTCATATATAATGAGTGATTCAAAATACATAGGTTCACACCACATTGTTATCATATTATCATTTTAATCACCACCCTTCAAAAAACATTGTTATCATATACCTTCACACGACAATTTCTCATAATCATCCTCATCGGAACTCATTAGTACACACAACGGGACATCCCTCGACAACATAATGCCTCCCATAACTGAAATATTTCCTCGAACCTATGACACCAACTCATTGGTATTTCACCGTCACATTCATATACCCTCCTTAAAGGAGGTAATGGGCATCCATATTTCAATTGGAGGCCGATATAATGGGTCATCATCACGAACCCCATGATGACTATCTTTGGAGATTCATCTTCGGTAAAAATACTTCTTGTTGGTGTGTAAGTAACACTATGTGCATAGGAGATGGAATGAATAACGCAATGGAATGCGTTGGCGAGTAGATGGCCACATATTGGCATTCTCATCCAATATTCACTTGTCAATGTAGTGTTTCCCATTAAACGCCGTTCAACTGCTTTGAACTCATCGTTTAGCATCGCCTCCATGTCATCTCGTTCCAATCTCATCATTGCCTTGTAGAAATCGGGGAAACCATGTAGTTCAAGCAAACACTTTTCCCTTACATAAGTAATTTGGTCGTCACCCCATTCTTTTGCCTCCTCAAAAGGTCCAAGTTGATCTACGAACACATGGTAACCACAATTTCCGTCGCCCTCAACATCGTCGGTGGAGTTGATGTACTCATGAACAAAATGTGGTATAAAGTGCTTGTAATTTTTATATATTGTGTAAGTAGGTCGGATATAATTACCTTCCTCATCTATAGGGGTTGATTTCATCGGACCTATATCCAAGAAAACCGTCTCTTTCTCACCGTCAAGGTTACTAACAACTCTTTGTGGGGTGATTTTTGATGGTTCGACCATCGGTGCTTTTCCTTTGACATCATTACCTAGGCTGTTCGCTAATTGCTTAATACCAACCACACCACCAACTTTCCTTTGGACACTACTAGCTTATTTTATTGTTGAACCTTGTTGGGATGGAACTACGGGGTCTTTAATTTTGACTCCACTATCAACTTTTCTTTTTGAATTCTCTTGAGATGCAACAACCACATTCTTCTTGCGGATTTTACCTTCGTTCCACTAGCTCGGCTTGGTCCGCCTTGTTCCATTTCCTTTAGTTTAAGGGTGTAGAGCTTGTTCAACTTCTCAAAACCTGAATTATCTCTTCGCATTGAAGGAGCCAATTATGGACCCTCCTGAACCTTTCTCTTAGCTTCCTCACTTTCCTGTTTCTTTGTTATCTTCTTTGAAGGCCTTCCCTTGCTTTGCCCCTTGTTAGGTTCTAAAATATCATCTCTAGTGCATGGACGGGTGAATTTCCGCATTTCATACAACCAAAGTTGTCTTTCCACCGGTAGTAAAGAAGCATACTTTTCAAAAAGTTCCTTGTGTACCTCCGTGTCGCAAGACACTTCTCCGAAACCTTCATCGGGTGATAGATCTTTAAATTCTAGTTGTTTCCAAAATGGATCTATATCTTGGATCGGAATCATCCTTGTGGGATAATTTGCTACCATATGCTTACATGGGAGCCCCATTGCCGACTTAATGGGACAATTACATCTCATTCCCGGTGGAAAATTTTCTTCCTTCCAAGCCTCCACTTCCGTTTTCATTTTTAGGATTGCCTATTGAGAAATATATAAACTTATTCCCCGGATCCAAGGGCTTTCCCGGTAATCGGTCACCAATCTAGATCGGATCTTTTCAAATTCCCCTTTAATTCTATCGAGATCACGCTTGAAATACTCGACCATAGCTTCAAAAACCACACCGAATCCACCATCACAACCATTTAACTTACTCTTGAACCGATAGTGAGCCGACTTCACCGTGCTTGTGGCTTGATTGTCATAATGTCTATAATGGTTTACCCATGCACTAACAAACTTTTCTTTGTGGGGATCCAATAACTCGTTCTTCAAATATATTATAACATCCGGTTAGGTTGACCATTTTTCCATTACAAAACTCTCCCTTTGAAAATATAATGGTTCTGTGAGCGACCATATTAGTTGTTCCCAATCACCTTGAAAATCCGCCCAAAGCACCTCGGCTATCTTGTCATTCATCTCAAACTTTTCTTTTTCCTCTTGTTGTTTCTCCAACGGCTTTTTAATCCTCTCCATCTCGGTCTTCTTTGCTGGCCATATAGCCCTCTTGCAATTAGTTTGCACATTGTTCCATATATGAAACGTGCAAAGATGATGACGCGCGCTGGGGAAAACACGGGGTATGGCCCACATCAATTCTTGCTCCTTATCCATAATCAACACATGTGGAGTATAACCTTCTTGATACAATAACTTTACCTTTTGCAATGCCCACAAATAACTTTCTTTCGTATCGTCTTTCAAGAAACAAAACGCAACCGTTTGCCCAACAAAGTTCAATATCGGCATGTTGTACCTGTTATTTTTATACGTGCAATCCATAAACAGAATTTGATGAAAGAATCTTGCCAATTGTACACATTCCGGATTGGCGATGAAAAGATATTCCACTTCCTTTTCTTCATTCGTATCATAGGCGGTAGAGTACTTTTCCTCCTCAAACAAAAACAATAATTGTTGCATAAGCACTCTCTCTTTCCATGACTCTTTTCTAAAATTTTCTCTTTCGTTATAGATAGTTGACAATGAGGATGAGTTTTTGGGGTCTAACACCTTCACGACACTAAGAATATCAATAGGTCTTGTGCGTCTTTTACTCAACACGTGTACTAACTCCTTCTCTAAGTGGTTGAGCCTTTCCGAATAAGGATGGTTGATCAAACTCTGCGGAATAGGATGAGTATGATAACCCGAGACGACTTTAGCCATATACCACATGTTCGTATCGTCTTTACATTTAAACTAAATCTTAAAAGGGCATTCGCACTTCTTCGTATTATATACTTCCTTCTTCCTTGTGGTTTTTCCTACATACTCTCTACCCTTTTTCCAATGGCTCTCATACTTTCCACTGCACTCACAAACCATTTCAAAGTTGTCGGATTTAACTTGTTTATTTTGGACTATGATGCACATCTTTTTCAACCCTTGTGCTCGAGC
This sequence comes from Papaver bracteatum, assembly GCA_023529315.1. Lineage (NCBI taxonomy): Eukaryota > Viridiplantae > Streptophyta > Magnoliopsida > Ranunculales > Papaveraceae > Papaver > Papaver bracteatum. The sequence continues at coordinate 66,283 of JAJJWX010000483.1, read as the reverse complement.
CCACTTCTTTGCATCTTCCTTATCTCCACACTCAAAGTTGTTTGCATAGTGAGCACTTGTGTCCTCGGAAACTTGCACAGGTTGTGGTTGATATTGCATAACCTCCTCTTGATCTGCAATAACCACCTCTTCATCTTCCACATGCACCTCTTGGCCTTCCACCGGAATGTACGCTACAATCTGTAAGAGAGTGACATATGTCACATAATTATTCACAAAAGAAATTTAAACACTCACAAACGTCCGGGTAAACAAGTGATATCACATCCGTCATAGGTTTACGGCTGATTCGATAAGTTATTTCCCAACCTTCCTTAAGTACACGGCTGGTTCGATAAGTTATATCCAAACCGTCAAATCATAAACGGGTGGGTCATAAAGTACACTTCCGAACCGTAAAACAGTTACGTCTAGGTATTCCAAGACGTAAAGTGTCATGTAACTGCAAGAGTCGTATTACGGCCTAGAAAATGAGACTTAAAACAAGTTACGTCCGGTCAAACCAAACCTCCACCGATAGTATTAAATGCTTCACATGCACGCAGAAAAAACCTGGCCGTAATTTTTAAGTTACGGCCAGGTAAATTCATCATCTCAGCCGTAACTCTTTGATAACGGCTGGGAGTTCATTATATGTGAGCCGTAAAACAGGATACCGGCCAGGAGTTCTAAGTTTCCCAGCCGTGATTAGTCCTGGCAGCTTGAAACCTGGGGTTTTCGGAATGAAAAAAACGAAACTTCTTGCCACTTTGACCTTAAAAACTGAAATTGGAGTTAGAATAGAGGTATACCTGGTAATATTGAGCATTTATCTCTTTGATTTCCTATGCTTCTTGGGTTGGTCCTTCGAAATCATCGTAAGGTTCATAAGGGTTAGGTTGAGTTTGAGAAAAAAATTCTTGATTTTCTGAAAAATCAGCAAAGAACTCACCATTGTTGATGGGTATTAATATGTTATCATATTTTGAAGATGAAGGCTCACCTACATCAAAAGTCTTGCTTGAATCACTCATTTTCCAAAAAAAATCCCCAATTTTATTTTTCTTCTTCTTCTTCTTCTTCTTCTTTTCCTCTTCCCTCTGTTTTTTTTTTGTTTTTTTGTTTTTTTTTCATTTCATATACACTTAACTTAAAGACATGAATTAGTCTTAATTCATCTCCTAATCATGATTAATAATGTTAATCAAGTTTATTATCTAAAATCTCATGGGGGCACTTTAGTCATTGTATAAAATATTGGATATGGGGTAACCCAATTACTATTTCCTGACCCAAAATCGCCCCCAAAAAACATTGACTTTATCAACCCCATAAATAGGGTTCTTACCAAAAGGCTTCTCTTAAATATAACCCACACATTTATTAACTATAGCCTAAAAAGTTTAAGTTAAAATGAAAAGTCAAAAGTTAAAATGAAAAACCAAACAAGTTTTAATTTTGGCATTAGTTTTTCATTAACAATTAAACTTGAATCCCTCTTACTCAAAATCAAAATAAACCCTAATTTTTTTCCTTTATCATACTTAAAATTAATTATCATTGTTCTTTTAGTATTCTCACAAATTGAAAAATTGTTATAAACCCTAATTCTTATTTCCCCCAAAACAAAATAAACGTTAACTCTATTTTTTTTCTAAAATAATTTTTTCTTAATCATGATTACATTAAAATTGATCTATTTTATATTCTACTGATTGTTTTCTTAACAAAATTTCACAAAAACATCCATGCTAAGGTTTTGTTCTTTTCCACCATTTTCCTACATTTTTCCACACAGCAAGACATGAATATGTTGTTCCCAAATCTATCCCGATAGCTGCTCCTCTTTTGTTATTTCAACCATTGCAATGATATCAGAGACCTATGACTAACTAACCTAAGACCCTTATTTTGAACAACCACTCTTAATGAAGTACTAAAGTATACTGATTTCCAAAGAATTTTCTCCGAGAGTGAGATTTAGAGCATCTCCAATGCAAAGGGTCAAGGTCATCCTAGGTGGAGGTTTTGTTATCACCTTTTTTTTTTGGTGGGTCATTTGCTAAAATACAAAAATAAATAAAGATAGAAAATTGGACCAAAAATCCATCTCCAATCTTCAAGGTCTTACCTACACCTTTTTATTTAAATTTAGAGACAAAGTGATGATGTGGATCTAAGACCCAAGGACTTGAGGAAAGTCTTATTTAGACTTTCTCCATTACCCCCACTTAGCCATGTCATCTATCTCTATGACCTTGATCCTTGTGTTGGAGATGGAAATTTGGTGCAAAAAAAGTCTTAAATCTTAGGTGTCATTCATTTTTAAAACCTTTACCCCTTGCATTGGAGATGCTCTTAGTGACAGAGTGATGAAATGGAGATATTAAGGACAACGTATGGGTTACAAAAAGAACCCTATTATTGGGGCTATCCACGGCTGGGTTTTTTGGGGCTATTTGGGGTCATGAAATAAAAACCCGTAGCACCCCTTATCCATCATTTTTTGTAATGTCTAATTTACCCTTAATTTGATTAGTGCTAATTAACTTGATTAAGCTAAACTAATCATTCTTAGTAAATCAATTAGACTAATCAAAACATTAATTTTTTTGCAAATCATAACTTGATTGTTTTCAGTTTTGAAGAAGGAAAAATGATGATTTTGGAGAAATATTTTTGAAGAAAAATGATAAAACCCTTCATCACAAAACTCAGGATAAGATTATAATGAACTCCCAACATCAATTTCATCAATTCAAATCCTTCAAAAATCTGAAAAAAATATGGAATTTGATGCTGTTACGGTCGGGTAATTATGTCGACACTGCCGTAATCCATTTATTACGGATTGGCTATTATGACTTCCCAGCCGTAAACCATAAAAACGGATGGAAAGTTAAGAACTTCCAGCCGTTATTCAACGAGAATCTCCTGAGTCTGTTTTACGGTTGGGAATTCTTATATTTTCCGTCCGTAATTGAATCTGTAAGTTGAGAAATTTTGCATTTTCAACATGAAAATTAGTAATACTTTCACCAATTAGACCGCAATAAAACCCATTACATACTTAATAGATCCCCGTTACAAAGTTGGTTTTAATAAAATCCCTTCTGATGTGTTTAGAAGTCTTTGATGATGGTGAATTGAGCTTCCAAGTGGAAATCATAACCTTTCCATTTTCTCCACTCCTTCTTAGCTTGAGCCGCGACTTCTCTATCAGTCTCACCTCTAAGTCGAAGTTGGCTGCACATACGACGTAAAGCCATATATTCTTCCACATTTTTACGTATGTCTGAAAATCGAAGATACAATTCAACCCTATCGCGGTTGTTAGTGTTACCTGTTTCACCACAAAAATTCTCAAAAATATTACTCCAATACGATTTACTGGCTAAACCACCTTGCTTTCGTTCTTCTCCCTTCTTTGGATACCATAGTACAAAAAATTTGCAAAGAGATAAGTCTTCTTCCAAAGTAAATTTGGGTTTATCCTTTGAGTACATTGCATTGAGTTTGTAGGAGTTTAAGTGGAGATTATTAGTGTAGAAGGAGTGACTTTGATTTGGAGTGGATGGTTATATGGAGATGGGAGTTATTTTAGGTTTAAATAAGTGGTTGAACAGCTAGAACCTTCTATAGATCAGTCTTCAAACGGATCTATTTTTCAAAATTCAAAAAACTAGCCGATATTCTTTTGTATTCATAATTATAGGCATTTACGGCTTGTAAATAGCAGAAGAGACCCTGCCGTTATAATGTATAAATAGGATGGATTTTTGGGGTGTCATATTTATGGCTCGGTGGTTCAAGCCGTAACACTTAAGTGTTATTATTTGTCAGAATTACGACCCGGATATATATTTATTTCCAAGACGTAATATTGTTACGGCCAGGAAATACAAATGTCAACCAAGCCGTAAACCAGAGCTCCATTTTTTTTAAGTTTTACGGCTAGGAAAGCCAACCGTAAATACAATAACGGCTAGGAAATGTTGCCGTAACATAGGTTCAGTTAAATTTTGAGTATCCAGAGAAACATACGGCCCGGTATTTCCTAACCGTTTTTTTTATAACGGCCGGGACTTTCCATCCGTAATTATGCGCAACTAAATTTGACAAGGATTATATGCGTATTTCGGCTAGATTATGTGAAGGACTGATCTAGCCGAAAATGCACAAAAATTTAGTGAATCTTGATTAATTCCTCAGTTTTCTTAGATTAGACAATTGTAAAGACTAACATTCATTAATAAATGCAAATTTTTAAAAATTCATCCATCCAAATCCATAACCAAACCACAAAAAAGTAAATAGACAAAGTGTTAGATAATAAATGTTCTATGAAATGAAGTAATATAATGAAAAGTAAATAGTCATTCACTTTCACTTGATCCCTCCTCTAAAGTGGTTTCCAAAAAGTCATCCACATCGTCCCTTTCTTGAGGTTCCACAACTTCATCTATAACTCTAGATTTTCTACCTCGACCGCTTCCACCTTGAGTTGGAGCCTTTTTACCTCCACCACATCCACCTCGAGCACTTGTTCCACCTTTTGCAATTGGTCCCATACCTCGACCACCTCGAGCACTCTTTCCACCTTTTTCACCTCTACCACCTCGGCCGGCTTTTCATTGCTTAGATTGAACTTGGTCAGGGGGGGAGTGTCCAAGTCGTCGCTATGAGAAGGAAACCTAGCCCTTTTAGATCTCTTTGGTGCTTCAACAAGATATAAACCTCATTTCCCAGGGAGTATTATGCCTTTTACTCGATTCCGCATTAATCTGAGCTCAGCTACAGTTAAATCCTGACCCAAATCAATCATATGTCTGAGGTCTTTGGCCACCCAATTAACTCGCTCGACCTATTTATTCATATCAAACACACGTATTCCGATTATTCATAGATAATTAAAAAAAAAACATCATATAAAAACATAATTGGTAGTATACGTACCACCATCTCCCGCCAATCATGTTATTCACTCCTTGGTGTCTTTGAACTCTCTTTCTATGCATTCCTGTAATGGCTCTGCGCCTCCGGATCCAAATTTTCCACATAAGGATGAGCCCACTCTCTATACCATTCCATGTAATTCGCATCCGCTTGGGAAGTACCATGTTCTACTTCAAGGAGTCTTCTACTCATTTGGTTTACTTCTTCGGAACGAGAATTCCAATGGTCGATTGCCGGTGCATTTGCATATTTCAATTTCACCTGTTTGTCCTTAAATTGGTAGGTTCCTACGCTCAGTGGAAAAGGAGTCTCTAAAGGCACAATTTTCTGGACAATACCAATTTGGCGGAGCATTCTACGAGGATGTAAAATGACGAACCCGGTTGCATGAAACAAAGGTCCCATATAGGTTGCCACATCAGAAAAGATTCCATCATCAACTTCCTCTTCACCATCCTCATCAAGTTTCAAATATGGATCAAAAACAACATCTTCAATTGTCAAAGCATCCAATTTTTTCCTCATGTCGACCATTTTCGTCTCTTAAGCCTTGTGTTGGGTCCCTCCAAAAGCATATCTCCCTCATGTAGGTTTATCTAGATCCCAATCTGTATTCCGAGGAGGCCTCAAGCTTTTAAAATGGTCGTAAGCCCAAGAATATGGCAAAAAAATTAAAAAAATTGTTTATAAATAAGTTATTACACACAAATCAGTATATAAAAGTAAATAAAACAATTAAACATTTGTTATATTAAAACAAAAAGATACCTGGACAAGAGCAACACATCCCGTAATTTGTGTTTCGTTCCATCTTGAAGCTTTGCAAAGACATTCCAACACATTAGCAAGGAAGGCGGTGTCCCACGAGTACCTAGGTACATCGTTTGTTTCCTTATCCAGATTGAGAGTTTTCAACCACTGCAAGTAACATGCATTTACCTTATTTCCTGAGAAATCGGGGAAAAGGAAGGTCCCAAGAGCATGCAACAAGTAAGCTATAGCCGTATATCTAGCTCTTTCTGCGTCTATCACCCCCAATCCATTATCCTCCTTGCGTTTAGAATCCCCCAAACTGTGCCCTCAAATGAACCAAATTAATCTTCCTTGACATATTTACTACTTCACTTAGTACGCTCGGTGTACTAAATTGTCTCTTAGATCTATGAGGTGCTCCAGACCCTATCTCAAACTCTTCTTCAGCTTCATCTTTACTCCACCCAAGACAGTTCTTCGCCAAGGCACAAAGCTCATCAAAAGGCATGGAATTGTTGAAACCCTCAAACATTGCCTTTCTTTCCAAAGCTAGACCAGTGATTTGCTTTGCGTCATCCGGAGTGATAGTCATCTCGCCGAATGGGAGGTGAAAAGTCATGGTTTCGGGCCAAAATCTTTCTCTGAAACCACAAACTGTGACAACATTATATGTCTTCTGCAAAGCATCGATTCCAGACCATAACCTCGAAGCTTTGACCAAAAATTCCACATCTGGATGCTCATCGTCCAACGGACAAAACTTTGCTTGTTGGTGCTTTAGTTTTGGGACAGCTTTATCCTGAAACTACCAAAAAAAAATGGGTTTTAAAAATAATAATCCATAACAAAATGAATATAACATATATGTAATTTGATTTATTACCTTTGTGCCACAAACCCTAGCAGCCCATGAAGAAGTGTAGCCAATCAAGACGGAATGATCTCTTGGCTCACCCCAAGGTCTCCCATTCCTCTTGGGAGGTAAAGGTTGCATGGTATTAATTACTTCTCTTGGCGATGTCTTAGGTTTAAACTTCTTCTTTCCCTCCTTATTTCCCTTCTCTTTGCCCTCCTCGACTACGGCTTTACATTTATCAATAGCAGTAGCACCGCTAGAAGTGCAAACTTCAGTACCTCCAGTAACAACCCGTACACCTTCATTTCCACCACCACTAGAAGTGCCAACAACTTCAGTCACAACAACTTCAATTCCTTTAGTAACAGCAACTTCAGTTCCCTCAGCAACTCCAACTTCAGTTCATCTAGTGACTCCAACTCCATCTCCACCACCTCCCCTTTCTCCACCAGTCACAACTTCGATTGCTTTCCTTGCGTATGCACCCAATGGTTTTGAGTGACGAGGTTGCGGAGTCGGGTCACTAGAAGGTGTTACTTCTTGGGATCTTTTCTTCTTCTTTTCTTTCCCTCTGTTCCAAGAAAAACAAGGCAAGAAAACCAAAAGTATATAAGTAAAACGTCTGGGAAAATTAGACAGAACCAAACCGAAACAACAAACACGGCTATGAAAAATGGAGAGTCTAAGACGCAAAATTAAATACGGATAGGAAAATTTTTATCGACCAAGCCGACAAACACATTACGGATGGGAAATTAGTAATATACCTAGCGGAAAACATAATTACGGATGTGTAACCCATACGTTGTCATATTATGGATAGGAAAACAAAACCGACTGTGTATTGCTAGTTCACAGTACAACACATGGCACTAATACGGCTAGGAAATTCCAAGACGTGATGAAAAACGTCTAGGAAAATGGATATTACGGTCAGGAAATCAATACACGGTTGGGAAAACTTATACGTAACACTAAAACAACTAAAACTATATGAACATAGGAGAACATACGGCTAAGAATATCCCAGCCGTATACGAATGGTTATGGCTAGGAATGCTCCATCTCGTACAAGTCGATATAGTTCCGGCCGAGAGTTCTTATATATCCCAACCATATATATAATAAACGGCTGGGAAATCGAACTTTCCCAACCGTTGTACCTATTTACGGCTGGGAATTTAAGAACTCCCAGCCGTAAGCATTTTCAGAAACCGTTTTTTTAGACTTAAAATTTTCGAAACCAACTGATTAATCAACGAAATGCTTAAATAAAGACCGGGTTTTTGGATTCATACCTTATTGCTGTCATAACAGGAGATTCGACGGCTGCTGGAACTTCTGCATTCACTTCCTCTTGATCTTCACTTTCATCTTCAGTGGATGAAGTTGGTTTCTCTGCTTCAGTCGGAGGTTGATTCGACTGGGATTGACCTAGATTTTCCTTCGGCTTCATGGTTTTATAGAATGAGTTTAATCGACGACGAATTTTTTTTGAATCGACGATTAATCGTTGAACAATGTTCAATGGAAGAAGAAAAGAAGAAGTAAAGAAGAAGAAAAGAAGATGAAGATGAAGAATAAAATGGGGTGGGGGACGGTTTTTTTTTTGTTTTAATGTCTTTCGTTTTTTTTCAGTTTTTTTTTTTGATTAATTAAGTAGTTAATGAGAGGGTATAAAGGGAATAAATTAAAATTATGGAGGGTATTTTAGAAATTTTACACATATATAATCTCTCCCTATAACATTTAGACTCCACTTAGCAAAATAGCCCAAAAACAATCTCCCCTGTTTCACTGAGATTTTAGAGAGAGAGAGGAAGCGGTGTTCTCCAGACAAAAAATATTATAAAAATACTCAAATAAACTCAAATTAGTACGAGAGATTGGAAAAGTTAAAAATTTTGAGAGCGAGAAGAAGTGGTGTTCTCGAGACGGAAACCAAGGTTATCCAAAGGATATTAAGTTGAACTGATTTGACATAACAACATAAGGCAGTAGGATTTGACTAAACCCCATTACCTACGTTCTAGGAAAGCTATTTTATGTCCAATCTCTCACGTTTCCGTTCACTTTCATTTATACTTACAAGTACAACTACAAGTCTTCACCTCTTATCCCATCACAGTTATATCCAACTTTAGTTCCACATCTTGTCTTTTTTTTTTTTTTTTTAAATAAATAAAACAGGGCTAACCCTGAAGTTACTAAATCCGAATGTTATCTCCCCCAATAGTTAATTTTACGAGTTATAAATCATTCAATGTATCGGTTCTGTATGGAAATGCTTTATATTTTAGCCTCAAAACTTGGATTTTAAAGTTCCTCATGCAATCGTCCTGTCCTTATAGGATTAACTAAAAAGGCAGGAAATCCAACACTTACCATGTAAACCAAAAAAACCAATGTTCCTTATGCAATCGTCTTTCTCATTATTGTTTCCCTAAACTCAAATTCAAACTCGTGTAACCCAAAAACTAGGGCTTCCAATGGGTATCCGTTTACCCGGAACCAAACCGGACCCGATAGATTCGGGACCGGTTCCGGGTCCAAATATCGCACCCGTCAAGAATTTTCATACCCGACGGGTATATCCGATAAGGACCCGTTACTAATCGGTTCCGAACCGGGTCCATCCGACGGGTACCCGTCGGTTCCCGGGTACCCGATAAAGCTGTCTTATAATTAAGTTTGAGGGCATAAAACCTAAATTAAGCTATGCATTTTACATAAAATTCTTATGCTGCCTCACAAACTTTGTCTGCAACAACTCCCTAAAACCCAATTCCCTAAAATCTCTCTATATTCTATTTCAGGATAAATGTCTTTCTAATTCATGATGATCAATCTTTCGTCCAAGCTATAACTGGTCAACTAATCTTTATGATATCTAGCATTTAGCACTTAGCAGATCTTGATCTTGGTTATAGCTATTAATTTTTTGGTGTATGATTTCCTGATTAGTAGGGTCAATTTGCTCGTTGTTACAATATAACAAGTTAACAAGATAGATTTAGCTATATTCGTTTTTATCTATACGAGGTGGAGGCAAGGGTACCACTGTTTAATAATGGAGAGATCTTGTTGGTGTTGATCTATCTCAAATGTTGGAACTATGGAACCTAAAATAGGGAATCACGTTTTGTTTGAGTAATTTCATTTGTTGTCTGTTATAGCGTCAACAAGGAAATAGCTGATGCTAAGCTCTGGTTACAGGTGATGGCGGCCTCCGTTACAAAAATAGGGTTTCACTGTTTTGTTTTCATTGTATTATCGTGCACTGGAATTTAACTTGACATACCCGTTAAATACCCGAAACCGACGGGTATTGGTATTTTTTACTGGGTCCAATTCCGGGTCTAACATTTATAGAATCGGACCCGGAACCGATACAAATTACCGGGTCCGGTTATGGGTAGTACACTACTCGGACCCGATAGAACCCGTTGGCACCCCAACCAAAAACCCAAAGCTATATCCCATATAAAATTCTAATTTATTATCTTAGATTTTAAAGTTTACTCCAACATCTCATCTTGGATATCTCGAATTTTAGTTTCACTCATATGTAATATCATTCAGTTTTAACATTATTTCAAAAATATATCGAATGGTAGGTGGTATATATCAAAGATAACCGATCATGAAAAATAAAAGTTGGTTCATGTTTATGTTGCTGTCATATATTGAGTAGGATTAACTAAAAAGGCAGGAAATCCAACAATTTAATGATTCTTAGCTTGCTCAAATATTCCATTGCAATAAATCTTCATAGGTGCTCACAGTTATAACATGCTTCAATGGAATGATCAATCTTCAAATAGTTGATTATTATAGGTTGTCTATGGTTGTATAATAGGATATTGATCATTGAAGCCGTGATTCAGTTAAAAAGCTCCACTCTTTCTCATTTTATGTTCCTTTTTTGTACATAACTGTTTTTTTTTTATTCTAATTTCCTATCAATATTACTTAATATTAAGCTGGGATTCTGAATTGGCAACCATTTGTTCGCACTCTTGCATTTCCAAACTCTAGAACAAAAAATTTAAACTGTTTCATCATTCTCGTATGCTTTCTAAGTTCCTATTTATCTTTCCATTTTATCAGAGTGCGGACGAAAGCTTATCAAAAAAGTATGGCCAAGATTTGGATTTAGAGCGCTTTGCTTCTTTGATCTCATATGAGCCTACCGAGGTCTCACTATACAAACATTGTATTTGTATATATTCTTATAAGTTCAAACATCATATATTACACTATTACACTGTTGCATAAAATTATTGTTTTAATTTTATCAAGCATATAATCCTACACGCAAGTAGTGAGGTCACTTGGTTTAATATTAGGATTTCCGTGCTTCTTCCATAATGAAAAAATAGCACATACTTCATTTTTGTACATTAGGCCTTCGTTTACTGTAAGGAAGGAGAAATTATCTTGAAACTGAAATTAGTCACATCTATTGTTACACGTCGGGATAAATGGAATTATGGATTTAAGTTATAAAATACTACGCTACTAAATATTTTTTTGAATACAGTTCTGTTGGGAATTACCAACAGTTAGTGGTGTTGAACTATGGACGTTGATATATCCATGGTGTTCGGAAAAGTTTGAATATTTTTTTCTAATGAAACAGAAAGACATGCACATCGCACGTGCGTTTTATACTTATTAATATAATAAAATAGTATGATATTGAATCACAAATCTTATGACAATTGAATCGAAGTTGGGTAAACAAATTACGTAACCAATCGAAGTTGGGTAAACAAATTATTGGGAACATTTGATGGTAATGTATTTTTCGCTAAATGTCGGCTGCCGTGCCTCACCATTACCGTTTCCCCAAACTCAAACTCGTGTAAACCCAAAATCCAAAGTTATATCCCATATAAATTTCCAATTTATTAACTCAGATTTTAAAGTTTACTCCAACGTCTCATCTTGGATATCTCGGATTTTAGTTTCACTCATATGTAACATCATTTTGTTTTAGCATTATTGCAAAATATATCGAATGGCAAGTGGTATATATCAAAGATATCCGATCATGGAAAATAAAAGTTAGTTCATGTTTATGTAATTGTTATACATTGAGTAGGATATAACCTTGAAATGAAATTTCAGAGAGACGGTTGTGTTTATTCATGTACACACGAGATCACGTAAGAAAACATGTATTTCCTCTGTTTCAAAAAGACCATCCTCTATTCCATTTCCGTAAGTTTCAAAATTGTGTCCAGCTTCTGTTTATAGGCGTATTTTTCAATGAACTCTCAATTATAGGCTTTAATTTTTTTTATATTCATAAATGCATATTAATGGGACCTAATCAATAATTTTTTTTTTATTATTATTATTTTAATATTATTACATGAAACTAGTTGGAAGCCTAACAAGCTAGGCTCCAACGACATACTACTACATTAATTGAACATGTTGCTGTGCTAGTCTACCAGCGAGCCTCATGAGTAACCTTGCCAATGACATACTATTATATTATTTTTTTATTGTAATTATCATTTATTATTTTAAAATAAAAAATAAAAGGTGATTTTCTTAATTATTAAACCATTTTATGATTATAGTTTTTATTTTACATTTTCTAAATAAACTACAGAGTTTTAAGTTGGTAGCCGAGCAACAACTCCTTTTTGAATAGCGACACCCAATCTATGAAAAATAAAACTACCTAGACCACTACCAGCGTCATGGTTGACTAAACAATTCTTCAGACGCTTGAAAAAAGAAATAGTATCCTTCATTCCGTTATTAAAAACAGAGAAAGAAAATAATATATTAAAGAAATTTGTACAATTAAGGAAACAAATATATCCTTCATTCTTTTTAAAAGACAATATATTTGAATCTGATAATTAAATTCCATAAAAGAGTTTATATTCCATAAATTCGATATCTTTTAATTTTCTTTTTTATTTCCTATTTACAATATTCTTAACAATTTTAGTCTGTTTTTAATACTTACATTTTTATTAATATAAAATAGGTAAATAATTAAGGGTAGTCAAGTAAAGTATTATGATCTCCTTAATAATTTGACAAAGTCAAAGCAGATTGTCTTTTTGAAACGGAATATTAAGTATGGATCTAGAAATAATATGAAGCTTGACTTTTGGTCGCATTATAGATTTTTGGTCACATTATAGATTTTTTATTGAATTTCAAATAGACGATTGGTTTTGATTCATGTATACACGAGATCATGTAAGAAAACATGTAATAAGTGTGGATCTAGAAAATCCAGAGCTTGATTTTTGGTCGCATGATAGACTTATAGTCACAACAGAATTTTTATTGAAAATGGGGATTTTTATTAACCTTTAATGAATATCTTTTTGTATTCTTCAAGGATAGCTTTGCTTATATATTCTACATCTTAAATCTAATCTAGTTCAAAAATGACTTTTAGGAGACTAAATCAAGAATGTGTTTTGTCATCTAAGTTTTACAACTAACTTGACATATCAACGCTAGTGGGTTTAACCAAGCGATGCCCTAACATTATCAGTTTGTTAGCCTAGTAAATTTGATGATGTGACTGCTAAGAGCAGTTCATATGGACTCAACAAACTCGTAGTTTGTTGATTTTGATCCCACTATGAACTCAACGAGCATGAAAAATGGAATTTGTTGGTTTGTTGAGTGAGATGAAACATGTAGCACGCGCGCAATGTAAGACCGGGAGAGCTTGGCACAACCGCTGGCGTTGTAAGGGAAAATGCTAGAGTTGGATGGAAAAACGCCAGCGTTTGAAGAAAACACGCCCCCTGCTTTTCTCTCTCCAAAACTCAGTTATTATATTTAGGGTTTATTTTTTATTATTTTTTTTATTAGTTAAATAATCTATGGGACCCAACTCTTATTAGTTCATATTAATAAAATCATTAGTAGGACCCAACTCTTATTAGTTTACATTAATAAAATCACTAGTGAGACCCTAAAATATCATATTTGTTCATTTTGCAGTTTGTTCATTCACGTGGCTCAACAAAATAATAAGTTTGTTGATTGCCATAGGAATTGCCCTAAGGAAGCTTCCTAATGGTTGTTGTCGAGCAAGAGAACATTAAGTCCTTTTTACAAAGACAGTAAATTTATTTGGTATTTATATTGTTATGAAAAAATTAGGTTTTTATGTGGCTCTTAAATCATGATAGGATCCCCGCGCATGAATCTCTTTATCGTATTGGAATTGATACATCACCTGAATTTCCTCTGTGTCATAATCATTTTGAAACTGCACTTCACCTTTTTTTTCCCATTGTCTTGTGGTTAAACCTATTAGGAATACTCTTGCTTGCAAGTAGAATTTCAAATTTTAGTTACAACGAATTAGTCGGTCCTAGCTTATACAATTGTGTTCTACTGTATTGTCTATCAATGTATTGCAAGGAGTAACTTTTTTGAAACAAAAAGAAAGTTGTATTGCAAAAGATCAGTTCACTACATGAGACATGTCTTCTGACAGTTGAGCTTTAATTTCCACAGGCAAAAAATTAGACCAGGCAACTGAAGTAGTCTTTTTCCTAGCTAGTTTAGAAAGAATATCTGCAACCTTATTGCGTTCTTTAGGAATGTAAGAACATTTCCATAAACGAAAATTACTAAAAAATGACTGAATATCTTTAACAAAGTTGAGTAATTTCCAATCTATATAGGCTTTATTGTTGATTGCTTCAACCACGGACTTCGAGTCAAGATCAAAGTGCACATTTTGTAGCTGTAGTCTTTGTGCCAGATTAACTGCTTCCCATAATGCCATACACTCTGCCTGAACCATGTTCCTTAACTCCTTTAGGTAGATGCATTCTGCTGCTTCCTCCACACATGCAGAGTTACGAACTATTAGCCAAATTCCACCTGTATTATTTGAATAGAGAAATGAACCATCTAAATTAATAGTAATGACATTAGCAGGAGGAGGAAGCCGGTGAATATCTCTACGACAGACTCTATTACTCATGATAAAATGTGTCCTAGTTTGAGCAATATGTTCATTAATGAAACTTTGAACTTTTAGAATTGATCTGTTTGGGATAGGGTTGATATTCTGAAAGGTCCCGTGGAATGAATATTACATTTAAGTTAATTCCTATTAGAGGACTTTTTCTGTTATGAAAGGCTTTCCATTTTGTATTGGGACCTTAGTCCCACATTAGTATATGGGGTTTAAGTGGGTAGTTTATAAGTCAATGGGATCCCTCATCTAGTCAACCGGTTTTCTAGTTGAGTTCTACCCATGGGATTATGACGAGTTTAGGGTCGATACCCTAACATTTGGTATCAGAGCCAAACACCACGATCCATGCCCGCTCCACGGAAGGGGTGACCTATAGGTTGGATTAAGGTGTAGGGGCACCTATGTATGGGAGTATTTGTCACCGTATTGAATATTGATAGTCGAGTGAAGCCTCCATAAGAGAAAGGGCTACCGCCGAGTCAGTGTCGATAGAGTGGGCCAACGAGGACGTTGGGTCTCAAAGCGTGGTGGGATGTTGGGACCTTAGTCCCACATTGGTATATGGGGCTTAAGTGGGTAGTTTATAAGTCAATGATATCCCTCATCTATTCAACCGGTTTTCTAGTTGAGTTCTACCCATGGGATTATGACGAGTTTAGGGTCGGTACCCTAAAATGTTGCTGAAGTATATCAATTCAATATTCCATATCGTGAACGTTCCACTCTGAAACAAGAATTGTTAATCTATTGGACACCACTTGTAACTACGGAAAATCCATAGTTACACCCTCTTTCTAATTTGACTAATACGAGGTTCAGCAAGTATAATTCTTCCAACATATCTTTATTTATTGAATCTTTTAGTATCTAAGTTACAAGCCGCTCAAGAACACTTTCAAGAACAAATCGCTCTCTCCCAAGTATCCTCTCTCTCTTCTCTCAAGATCCAACCCCTTTCAAGGAAGGTTAAGTACTCCTTTTATAGGAGAAATTTACATAGTGGAGTACAACCCGATTTATCTCGGAAATACACTTTTTACTTCGTTCAAAGCAACTTTATGCTTCCTTTACGCCTTAAATATCGGCTCCGGTCGGAGACAGCTGTCCTATTTCTTGCGCAAAAATCCATACTTCGCCCAATGTACTTCGGGAGTTTCACTGTTTCTTGGACAACAAGTCGTACTTCGCCTAATGTACTTCGGGAGTTTCACTGTTTCTTGGACAACAATTTGTACTTCGCCCAATGTAATTCGGGAGTCTCATTATTTCTTGGACAACAAGTCGTATCTCGTACTTAGTATTTACTTCGCTAGGTATATTTACGAGCGAGTTAGTGCTATCTCGTGGAAGTTCTGACACTTGATTTGACTATTCACTCACTCTTCTTTGGGAGTGGTGAATGATATCTTTCTCAAAGATCTTCTTTATATTCTCGCTCAATCCACCTCAGACACGTGGCGGAGTATTTTTTTGTACCTACAATTCTCCTTTTCTCATTCCGTTTGTGGGAACCAATAAAGGAAAGAGAATCCCTCAATAATTTCGTAACTGCCACGTACGCGGATTTTCCGCTATCTTTTCTCCCACGATTCTTATCAACAGTTACCAACCGGTTCCCCTTCCTGTGCAACCGTTTTTCCAGGTTATTCCCTGGGTCCATTATAAATAGTCTTCTCCCTCATCCTTTTTTATTCTTTACGTCCTTCAACTTCTTCTTCCCTTGCACTGTTCTTCAACATACTTCACTCACTCCTGCTATTCTCGATTCTTTTCCAATCTTCCTTACTATCACTTCTTCCTTCAACAATGGCGCCCAAGCAATTTCCTCCTACCACTACGTCAAAGTACCTCGAGGATTTCCTGGCCGATTTCAAGAAACTAGGTCTAAATCTGTCGCCGGCGGTGGATTCTTCAGTCAGCCCTCCGATTGTCCCAACCAGACAGATGGAATTGAACATCCGCTGGATTGAGGCGGAAACATGGTCGTCTACCAGGATGATTACAACCTTGGACCAGTTAAGAGCGGGTTTGATCTTTCCCTTGTATGACGCCCAGAATCCGATTTTCTTTGAGATTCTGGCTTACATCAACAAAGGGGTTTTCCAACTGAGTGGCAATGCCATTCGGATTGGTAACGAGTTTGTGAGTCGCTCTTCCGCTGGTTTATCTCAGATCCCTTCGACGGCGGAAAGTTTCAATTCAACCGACTACAATATTGCCTCTTTCTCGGAGAATTATATCGACAAGACCCAAGGCCGAAGGAGGAAGTATCAAGAGTGGGGTATCGCTTTACATCGGAAGTCCATGAAGGACCCTTCCAAAGTTCTTCTCTTGGACGTCGATCCTGTTAGTTCTTCAAAGGAAGCTCCTAAAGGTCCCTCCCTTCGCTTGACTAATGATGAAGACTGGATGATGTTCCCAGTCGTTGTTGAGGGTCCCCTTGTATGGGGTTTTGACGAGTCTGGGAAATCTCGGGATGGTCCTCTCCCAGTTCATGCTCATCTCGCTGCCTACGAGCCTTGGAAGTTCTGCTGGTCCGAGAGACCCTCCAATGTAAGCTTGCTAGACTTTCTCTGTTTTATTTTTCATTTCCTCCGATGTAAGCTCGCTAGACTTTCTCTGTTTACCTTTTATTTCTACGTCCGAACTTCTCGTTTGTTTTTTTTTTTTAGTACACGCGGCCCGCTCCTGGCTTGCTCAAGGACAGATCATCTTCTGCCAAGAAATCCACTGCTGGATCTCTTGTTCCTGAGCAGGTATCCTGTTTCCCATTTCGTTTTTGGTGACTTTTTATTTTATTTTCGGGACCTCACTTTTAACGCTTTTTAGGAGGAGGAGTTCGTAGAGCTTCCCATTGCTTCTCCTCGTATTTACAAGAAGCGAGATCATAGGGAGAGCCCTTCCGCTGCTGATGCTGCTAAGGTACTTCGCCATCATATTTATTTCGTAACAATAATTTTTCCTTTCTGCCTTAGTCTTCATGTGGTTCGAAACACTAACTTCTCATTATCAGGTTCCCTCTCAATCCGTTCCTGTCAATGAGCCTCCCAAACGGCGCAGAGTCTTAGACATAGGGGAACTCACCCGCATACCTCAACCCAAGAAACCTGCGGTGTCTCCTTCTCCTTATACCAAGAGAGATTCCGAAGTTCCTCGAGAGTCCATTCCTCCTCCGAAAATCCCGATTCCCACTCCTCACATTAATGTGGATGACTCCCCGGTTAAATCATCTGCTGGTCCTTCTGATGCTAAGGATAAGAAGATCTTCGAGGTGGAGGATCCGGCCTACATCCCTGATTTGGACTTCTTAAGAAATGCTTTTATTTTAACTCGGAATGCGCCCTCCACGAGATCCGCGGATATGGAGTCAGTGATCTAGCTCAGTAGTGACACTTTCATGGATCAAGATCAGTCCTTCATGCAGAATGCTTCATTAAACCTCTCCACCAATCAACATGCTGCTATTATGGACCTGGTTGGTTCTATCAACTTCTCATGTAATTTGTATATAAATCCCTATCTTACTTCGGATATTTCGCAGGAGTTTAATCGTCACATGGCTCAGCTTGTGGAGATGAAGATTTCTCGCGAAAATCTGAGGACCGCCCAGGAACGTATCAAAGATCTTAAGAATGATCTCGCTGACGAGAAAGAACGTTCCGTCAAGAAAGATCAGAGGATTTCGGAACTCAGCAGTAATTTTAACCTCTCCTTGGCTTTTACTCCTATCTCGTTCCCGTCTTTACTATTTTGTTATTTACGTCAAGCCCGTTCCGCGAAGTATCATATGAGTTTCGAAGAGGCCAAGTCGATCGTGGATGACTGCCAAGCCGAACAAGTGAACCTCTTATCCCAGATCAATTGTTATCTATCTGAGAATGAGATTTTGAGCGAAAAACTGACGACGTCCTATTCCCTGGCTGATCGTTTAGCTAATAAGTCCGCTAACAATGAAGAGTTGAATTTCCATCTTCACGAAGAGAACGAGCATTTGAGAGTTGAACTTCAACGAGTCAGTAATTCCCTCACTACTTCCCGTAACCTACACTCCTCATCTATGGATCATATTAAGCATCTTGAGGAGGACAAAGATAGAATAATTAAAAGGAAAGATAAATCCGAAGTTGAACTTCGTAAACTCAGGAATGAGCTTTCCGAGCTAAAAATCAAACATGACAAGTTGAAGGTTTGGAACACTGGGCTAAAGAATGAAAATAGAGAGTTAAATAAAGATATGTCCTCTGTCTTGGCTCGTTTGGAGAAATTCCAGGGTAAGAAGACAGCTCCTATTCCTCCCGCGAAGAAGAAGCCTGTTGTTCCTACGAAAAGTGGTAAACTTGTTATAGGGTCAACTGATGATTATAAACCCGTGTCTGGTCACGGTGAAGACATGGACAAATCGTCTCTTGAATTTCACAACTTTCTTGAGTCAGAGATATCAAGACTTGATCACTTTAACCTCGACATTCAGAAAACTTTAAATTCTGTTATTTCGCAGAAAGAGGTAGATCTAGGTGTTATTATTGTGTTTCGTACTTTTCTCTGTCGTTCATGTTTCTCATTTCGCTGTTATTTTTTTTCAGAATCCGAGGAGAGTTTGAGGAATCAGATTCTCCACTTGTCTCTCCAGAGGGATGGTTTGGCCAAGGAAGTGTCCGGACTGAGGGAAAGACTTTCATCTTTGCATGAGGATTGTGACCATATGGCGAAGGACGCCAATAAAATTGCGAAGTTTACTCGCATAAAAGGCCCAAAAGGAAAAGGTGAAATTTGTCTCCGAGCTTTGTGATTCCCATGGAATCGTTGTTCCTGACATGAACCTCAAGATCTTCTCCGATGACGAGCCTGCTGTCAACGCCGAAGCTGAGAGTGAAGATACCGAGACCGATGAAGACATTGGGGGACCTCAACACGAGGTTCCTCAAAACACAGGATGTACCAACGATGCTGGGGCTGGTGCCGGTGTTGGAGGAGGGTTTGGTGGTGATTTTGATGAGGAAGAAGCCAACAACCCTTGATTACTCTTTTGATGTTCCGCTTGATACTTTAACTCTTCAAATTTTCAACATTTTATATGGGCACTCCCAAGCTTGGGGGGCATGACAATTTCTGTTTTTATTTTGCTTTGCCTTAGTATATCAGCTTTTTGCTTGGTTTTATTTTCTTACTTTGCCCTGCATGTCTGTTAATAGTTGCCTCATCCTGGTATCTCGGAATCAGTCTGTTATACCAAGTATATACTTCGTGACGGAAATAAGCAAAGAATAATAAATTTACTTAAAGTATATACTTGCCTCTTGTTCTTTGGTTGTTTCCGAAGTAATTACTCCGTTGCCTTACTGCGAAATAAATGCTCGAGAGAATAATACCGTATTTAAAGTATATACTTGCCTCTTATTCTTTCATGGATTTATGCAGCATATTTTACGCCTTCATTTCCTTATCCGTCCATCTGGGATCTATCTCGCATTTTATTACCTGGCTTGATTTTTATTGTTTGTGCCTCTGATTTTCCTTTGCATTCCTTCTCGTCCCCATCTCATCTGTAATTATACCTCGTTTCCTTTTAGGTCTTGCTCCTGCATTATTAATATTCAATTCATAGCATAATCAAGTTAATATAAATATTATCATATGCAATATTTCAATTGTAAGTACTTCTTATGCAACGTAAGAAGTACTTCTTAAGATTGTGTAACTTAGCGTTACGAGATAAAGCCTTGTGATGGAGTAATCTTTGACTTTCAAAGATTTGTGTGATCAAGATTTGTAATGTGCTTGCCTCTTTTGTTTGCTTTGTAGTATATACCTGCCTCTTTGCAAGTATACGCTTGCCTTTTTGTTTTGCCTCGGGTTTCATTTTCTGCCTCACATCTCTATCATCAGTTCAGGGTCTTATTTTGCCTCCTAGTTAAGGTCTTATTATGCCCCACCCTGTTGGTCAGGGCTTTTCGACGAAGTCTCAGGCGCTTTTTACTCTTGCGAAGTAAAAATCCATCAACCTCGCCTTATCTCGCTCATTGAGGTGTTATTATGCGACAATATCACAGGCATACCTACTCCCATGAGTACCATCCCCGTAAAATTACAGACTTTTGTGGTCACTCAGCTCCCTAGAGGAGGGTTCCGTCCCTTCCTCTCTGAGTACCCCCGTGCTTTTGGGCTTAGGTATCATTTATTTCGTGACCTCGTGCCCTTTCGCCGATATGGCTCTTGGTCACGAAGCCACACCCTAGTTGAGGTGGTTTTGGGACCGAGCGGAAGAACTAAACCAGGCCATCTTCTTCTCCACTGGCTCATTCTTACACCCCTTACCGAGTGGTTACCCAATTGGGGCCCCCGGCGGATGGGTCTTACTTCTTTCCCCTAGCTGGTGGTTATTATCCATATCCCGAGGTTATCTCGTGACGCGCATTAGGTCTTACATTTGCCTCTTGCACTTTGTGCGAACTAGGTTGCACACCACAAGGTTTCAGCCTCCATATGTTGAGGTTTTATTAAGGACTTACGATCGCCTTTTCTTTATCTTATGTGGGTCTTAAGATGCCTCCTAATGAGATTCAACCTTTGGCCTTGTATGCATGTATATTTTGAATTCACGCCTTGTTCTTTGCTTTATTGTTGCTGATCTATTATTTACGCTCGATAGATGTTTCATTCCATTTTCTGTTTGTTCACAAAATAACACATACATTTTTTTTTGAACAACTCTCTATGAGTCACTACCTTTTAAGGATAATATTTCTTGATGTAAATTGGATTCCATGGGTGGTCTAGCCTTCGACCTTGCCTTTCCGCTTCGCCATATATGATGTCCTTGTATCTATCTGTGTCCTTTCCTTCGCAATCCGCGAGTTCATACGCTCCATTTCCTACCCTCCTTTTCACGATGAAAGGTCCTTCCCACGTAGGTTCCAGCTTTCCTCCGGATCCCCTTTTATATGGTGGTATTTCTCGCTGAACAAGTTCCCCCGGAACGAAACTCCTTTCTTTCACTTTCTTATTGTACTCGCGAGACAGCCTCCGATGATAGTTCGTCATGTGTTGTAGAGCAATCTCCCTGTTTTCCTCCAAGTCATCTAATTTTGCTAGGATCATGTCCGAGTTTAGACCCTTTTTCCAGGCTTCTCGTTTTGTAGTGGGGAACATGATCTCAGTAGGCAGAACCACCTCTACTCCATATGCCAAGCATAAAGGTGACATCCCTGTTGCCTCTCGTCTGGTGGTTCTGTATGACCATAGCACCTTCGGGACTTCTTCGCACCAATTATGGAGATGCCCGTCTAGTTTCTTTTTTAAAGTGGATGCAATTGTCTTGTTTGTTGCTTCAGCTTGTCCATTACTCTGCGGGTGTAGCGGAGTCGACTTTGCGTCTTGTATTTTAAAAGTGCTAAATAGAATTTTCACGTTCTCTCCCTCGAATTGAATTCCGTTATCCGAGACTATATGCAGTGGAATTCCGAATCTGCATATGATGTGCTCAAGTATAAAGTCGTATATATCTCCATCTCGCGTATTCTTTACTGGTTTGGCTTCAACCCACTTCGTGAAGTAGTCTGTTGCCACTATTAGGTACTTTCGCTGCAAGGTTCCAGCAACAAACGGTCCCACAATGTCTATTCCCCATATGGAGAATGGCCACACACTTAGCACAGAATTCAAGTTCGTCGAGGGTGCGTGTATGCGTCTTCCGAATCTTTGACAAGCTTCACACCTCGTTGATACACCTTTTGCGTCCTTATGCATGCTTGGCCAGAAGTATCCTTGCGTTTTAGTTTTGTAAGCCAATGATCTAGTTCCGCTGTGATTTTCAGCGTCACCGTAATGTATTGCCTTCATGATTTTCACCCCCTCTTCTTGTGACAAGCATTGCAACAGTGGTCCTAGGAATGATCTCCGATATAGGTTTCCTTCTCTTAATTCATATTTGGTAGACCTCCCCTTGATCTTGTGTGCCTCAAATCTGTCCCGAGGTAGTTCTCCCTTTTCAAGGTACTTGTGAATAGGTGTCCTCTAGTCATCTTCTCCCAATTACTTAGATATGCTATCCTCTATTACCATTACGAATTTTTCATCTTCCAACTCGTTGGATACTGAAGGATGCATTAATCTTTCAATTTGGATATACTTCTCCGAGATTTCTTCGACCATTGATGCGATGAAAGCCAAGGCATCTGCATGTGTATTATTATCTCTGCTTACTTGTCTCCAGATTATATTTGGTATTTTCTTTGAATACTCTTTCACGAGTTGTAAATATCGGTTCATCACAGCATCATTCTCCTGATACCTTCTTTCTATCTGTCTGACCACCAATTGGGAATCGTTGGTTATTCTTATTTCTTCTAACTTCATCTCGATGGCTAGCCTTAGGGCTTATATGACTGCTTCATATTCCGTTTCGTTATTAGTAGCTTTATATTCCAATCGAAAGCAAAACACCGTCCTCGCTCCTTTTGGCGAAGTAAATACTATTCACATTCCTCCTCCGGCGCTGTTGGATGATCCGTCCACAAATATTTCCCACCTCCTTGGATGATTTTGTTTCAGTATATCCGTAGGATCCGAACGCCCTTCATCTATATCCAACATCTCCTCCACTCCTTCATCTTTCTCTATCGGAAACTCGGCCAGGAATTCCGCAACAACGTGTGACTTTGTCGAAGTCTGGACCTCGTATTTTAAACCGAATTGATCAATTCGGGTATTCCACATTTCTACTCGCCCAACTCTCCTCGTATTATTTAAAGTTGACTCTATCAGGATTCTTGTTAAGACCTTTATCTTGTGAGTCTGAAAATAGGTTCTTAGCTTTTCTGACGAATATACTAGTGCTAGAATTAGCTTTTCTATCTTAGGGTAATTCTTTTCAGCAGCGTTTAGAGTCTTCCCGACGTAAAATATTGGCTTTTAGATGCCCTCATCTGTCCGAAGTAATACCGAACTTATTGAATTCGGCGTAGCTGCGAGGCAAATCAGCAGTTCTTCATCTAGTTCGGGCTTCTGAAGAATTGATAAGTTGATTAGATACTCTTTTATATTTTTCAATGCTTGTTCACACTCTTGTGTCCACGAGAATTTTGATCCTTTCTTCAAGATATCGAAGAAGTGTTTGCATCTATCCGAAGATTTGGAAATGAATCTTCCCAAAGCTGCCAACTGCCCATTTAGATTTTGCACGTCTTTCACCGTGGATGGCGATGGCATGTCCAGTATGGCTTGAACCTTGACCGGATCCACTTCAATCCCCTTTTCGGACATGATATTCCCCAGAAACTTCGCTGATTCTACTCCAAATATACACTTCGCGGGATTTATTTTCATTTTGTACATCCTCATCTGTTCGAAGATTTCTTTCAAATCCTCGACATGGTCCCCTGACTCCTTAGTCTTTACCAACATGTCGTCGACATATACTTCCAGTTTATTGTGCACCCATTTAGAGAAAATCTTCTCGACCATCCGCCGATAGGTTGCCCCCGCGTTCTTCAGGCCAAATGGCATTCTTGTATAGAAATACAACCCTCTTGGGGAGAAAAATGCCGTGTGTTCTTGGTCTTCCTCCGCGAGAGGTATCTGATTGTATCCGCAATAACCGTCCATTAACGTCAGCCGCTTGTACCCGGATGAAGATTCCACCATTTGCGGTATATTGGGCAACGGGAAGCTATCCTTCAGAGATGCAGTATTCAAGTCACTAAAATCTATGCATATTCTTATTCCTATGGTCTTTTTTGGATCAATCACCATGTTGTCTATCCATGTTGGATACTTCGCAGGTCTGATTATTCCCGAGTCCAGCATTTTCTTTAATTCTTTCTCTATCTGCTCGTGGTAAGAAGTTGCGATCTTCCGTATTCGTTGCCTTATTGGTTTAATTTCCGGGTTTAAATCCAGCCTGTGACAAGCGACTTCGGGGTCTATCCTAGGCATCTCGTTCATGCCCATGCAAAGATATCAATGTACTCTTTTAATAGCCTTATCAACCTCCTTTCTTCGTCCGTCTCCATCTTTGTCCCAATCCATACTACTTTGGCCTCATCTTCGCTACCCAAGTTTATTTCTTGAGTGGGTTCTACTGCTGAGAAGTTTATGATCGGTTATCCGAGCGGAGATGGTTCCTTTAATTGCTATAAAGGATTATTTTTATCTTCTGGAATTTCGCTTGGAATAGCCCACCCTTCTTTTGCTTTCAGCATATATACCATTAATTCTTCTTCCCTCTTTGCTTCTTGTACTCTCTTCTTTTGTTACTTCCTTCGCCTTATTTTCTCGTCATAGTTATGCACATATTCGTCGTTGCACTCTCTGGCTTCCTTATGGTATCCCATTATCTCGCTGGTCCCGCTTGGCATTGGAAATATGATAGCTTGGTGGTAAGTGGATGATATTCCCTTGATTCCATGTATCCAAGGCCGCCCAATCAGAGTGTTGTAAGGGGACTCCACATCTACCACACATACCGTTACCTCGGTTTCTAGTTCCCCTGCGAATATTTTCATGACTAACTCCCCTATTGGTTTTGATGCCTCTCCATTAAACCCATAGATATTATAGGTCGATGGCACTAGGTCCGAATCTCGGTATCCCATCGTTTTAAATGCGTGAAAAAAGAGTATATCCACCGAGCTGCCCGTGTCCACCAAGATCCTGTCTATTGCCCATATTTTCTTTTTTCTCGTGAGATTTTCTTCCCACTTTGTGTGTTCTCCGAAGTTCAAAGTGATCACCAAAGGATCTGTGTGTGAAGCTCCTCCTTCTGGGGCGTCTGATGCCGAGAAAGAAATAATCATTTTCTGCCATTCTTCTAATGGCTCTTTCTTTGCGATGTTGTATATCTCGTTTCCTTCAAAATCCCGCTTATGAACCCTTTGCAACATATTATCATGAAAGTTACGTATGTTCTTCGCAGAATGAATAATGGTGTTGCAATTTAACCTCTGGGGTCCCTCTATCGATTTCGATTCTGTACACTTTTGTTTGCTTCTGATCACCTTTCCGAGGTAGTGGCGGTGGTAACGGTCCTGAATCTTCCAAGAAATGTTTGAGTTTCCCTTTCTCAATTAGACGAAGTATTATCCGTCGGATGTTTCTGCAATCTTCCGTGCGGTATCCGTGAAAACAATGATACTTGCAAAAGTCGTTATTTCTTGCAATCGAATAGGGTTCCACCCCGAAATTCGCCGTTGGTGGTATTTATTCCGTTAGAACAATTGACTCCCATATCTTCTCGACTGTGGTGTTAAGTTCAGGCAACACTACATCTTCGAACTGTGGCCTCCTTCCTCCGTATTGCTGTCCTGGATTATATCTTCTCGCATTTCTTGGATTATCACCTCGGGAGTCATAGTTCCGAGTTCTGGGATCGATATACCTCGGATGTTGATCTATCCATTCTTGGTCTCCACTGGAAACTGCTACCAACTTCGCGGGGATTGTTGCTAGCGGTTCTGCTTCCACATATTTCGTATTATCCTCTATTACGTTTGCTATTCTCGGGAGCAGACGCGAGTTCCATTCCTTGGATTGAATCGGATTCGCCTCAATAGCCTCCCTTTGTTTTTCTTCCAACGCCACGTACTCCTCCTGATATTCTCGGAGTTCACTCATTGATATTGTGTTGCGAATTACGAAGAGCTGCGTGTGCAAGAGGTCGGTTGGTATTAACGCGTTAACGAAAGCCAGGATGAAATTTCTCTCATCTACTCTCCCTGTGAGTTCACTGCATACCGTTCTCCATCTCGTAATTAGACTTCGCAGATTTTCTCCTGGCTTCCTTCTTAAATTGAACAAGGTTTCTATCCCTGGTATTAACATATTATTGCTTATGTAAGTTTTCAAGAATATTCTTTCTAAATATTTGAATGAAGAAATTGAACATTCCGCTAACCCTTCAAACCATTTTTAGGCTTCCCCGGTTAAGCTAGATGGAAAATACTGGCACAGTACCGTTTCGTACCTCGCCCACTGCATTAGCGAAAGGGTGTACTGATTTAGATGTTGTACATCATTTCCTGTTCCATCGAAAATACTCCCGAAGGTTGGAAGTGAACACCTTCCTGGGATTCTTCCCCCCAGCACTTCGCGCGAGAATGGCGATTTTTCAGCTTCCATAATTGCCTCTTCCAGCTGCACTCTTCCTCCCCTTTGTGGATTGTTGAGTAACGTTTTCATCTCCTGTATTTCGTTCATGACTGTTTGATTGACTTCGTATTTTCCTCCGTCTCTCCTTCGTTTTCTCCTCCTTCTATCTCGCTCATCATCATATTCTCCCCTTTCTTCCTCGCATCCTCTCCTTTCTTTCCGAAGTCTCTCTTCTTCCTCTTCTGCGTATTTCCTCGCTTCCTCTTTCCATTGTTGTTCACGTTGTCTTTGTTCTTCCCGATCTCTCTCCTCCCTTTGCATTCTTTCGTCTTCTCTTCGCCTTTCCTCTTGCCGAAGCCTCTCCCTTTCTCGAGTTCTTTCTTCCTCAAACCGCCGCCTTTGGTATTCCCACCTGGTTTCCTCCAAAGCTCTTCTCAGCAACCTTTATTCACTGCTGTCTCTTCGACGCCTCCTCCTCCGTTCTCCCCTTTGTCCTTCCTGCTCACCCTGTAGTATCTCCCCCCCCTGGGTTATGTTTTCCCCTGTATCGGCTTCATCTCGCACATCTCGAATAGTCCTTTCTTCATTAAGGTGGTTATTTTACTGCAACAAGATCGCGTTCTGCCTCATGAGTATGGATCTTTGCTCCATTAGAGCTCTCTGTCTTTCTCTTTCCAAACGCAACACTTCTCTGACCTGTTCTAATGTCATATTTTCTTCACCGGGGTCCTCTTCCCCGTTTCCTTGAACGGGTTCTTCTTCGTCCTCCGTTTCCGTATTAGCGGTGTGAATTGATCCCTATCGATAACGTTCGTCCTCTTCCTGCTGGATTCCACTTTGTCTCCCTCCTCTATTTAATGTTTCACCCTTCTCCATCCTTCCTCCTCTTCCTGCTAGGCGCAAGATTCTCCTGGATGTGATGAGGTGTCGTGCTCTTTCCGGTACTCTTGCCATGGACGCTCTGTTAAGCCTTCACCAGATCTAGTTTGTTTACCTTCCGGTTAGCAGATCTCAGATATACCACTTTCAAGATCTGCTCTTCCTCTTTCAAGATTTCTATGCTTTCTTAGCAGATTTCAGATCTACCACTTACTTAATGACTTATATAACAACATATCTCTCAAACTATCTCAAGTGATATTGAAATCTCAACTTAAGATCCCTGTTTCTCGGTGCCAAAATGTAACTACGGAAAATCCATAGTTACACCCTCTTTCTAATTTGACTAATACGAGGTTAAGCAAGTATAATTCTTCCAACAGATCTTTATTTATTAAATCTTTTAGTATCTAAGTTACAAGCCGCTCAAGAACACTTTCAAGAACAAATCGCTCTCTCCCAAGTATCCTCTCTCTCTCTCTTCTCTCAAGATCCAACCCCTTTCAAGGAAGGTTAAGTCCTCCTTTTATAGGAGAAATTTACATAGTGGAGTACAACCCGATTTATCTCGGAAATACACTTTTTACTTCGTTCAAAGCAACTTTATGCTTCCTTTACGCCTTAAATATCAGCTCCGGTCGGAGACAGCTGTCCTATTTCTTGCGCAACAATCCATACTTCGCCCAATGTACTTCGGGAGTTTCACCGTTTCTTGGACAACAAGTCGTACTTCGCCTAATGTACTTCGGGAGTTTCACTGTTTCTTGGACAACAAGTTGTACTTCGCCCAATGTACTTAGGTAGTCTCATTATTTCTTGGACAACAAGTCGTATCTCGCACTTAGTATTTACTTCGCTATGTATCTTTACGAGCGAGTTAGTGCTATCTCGTGGCAGGTCTGACACTTGATTTGACTATTCACTCACTCTTCTTTGGGAGTGGTGAATGATATCTTTCTCGAAGATCTTCTTTATATTCTCTCTCAATCCACCTCAGACACGTGGAGGAGTATTTTTCTGTACCTACACCACTAGTAAATCCTTGCATTACACTAAATTATGATGGTGCTGTTTCTTCTCGAAGTTTTGCTAGACTCTGGAGGAAAATTCGTGGCCTGTTTTGCGAGCCACGTGTATCGTAATGGCAATACAATTTCGGAAATTTGGGAAATTCGACAAGGTCTTTTTTGACTATTCAACTTGCTACTCTTTTGTGGAGGATTGAAAGTGACTCCCGCTTATGCAACCCAACTCTGTCGTAAGTGGGTGCGAGATGTGCAACACCCACTAGCCAAGGTGTTGGCTTGCGGAAGATGAATTTCTGTAGTGTGGGGAAACTCAATTTCCCTAAAGTACTCCGGATGGATACTCGGTATAGCTTTTTACAAAAACTAAGTTCATATCTTTTTAAAAAAAAAAGAATTTATCCATTTGTATATTCTATTTCCTCTTATTAACCTGGAATTTTTAGGGGCGACCTTAAAAAAATTAGAGGAGAATTTTTTATTCCTAACCCATATACAACGTTAAGGGATGTGCTAAAATTCAGTATAATACGTTAATGCCCTTCACAGAAGTTAGTTTGTTCCCGATTGTAAAAACGAAATCGGGAGTTAAGTAACGCAAAGATACGGCCGATTAATATAAATTTGTGCCAAATGCGTACCTGGCTTCCGTAACAATCGGTAGGAAAATGTACCTCACAAGACTACCAACTATTAAAGTATAGAAATAAGAAATCTTAAGAATTTTGAAATTTTGGGCTACTATATAATCGGATGGAAAATAAAATATCTAAGCTAACGATTAGGAAATTCGAGAAATTCAAAATTTATAGAATTTTGCTTAATCGAAATTTGGGGCTACTTAACATTCGGTAGCTAATGAGATTGTATTAACTACCGATTATCTAGTTTGACAGATAAAACCAATGTCAACCTAAATTCATTTCATTTTTTTTTTTCAACTTCAACTCCTCTTATCTCCTCTTCCCTTTAGATTGCAGAGAGGAAAACTTTCCCCCTCGTTCAAATCAGCTTCAATACATCGTTATCGTTAATCGTCAATTCGAATCATCAACGATTATTCTCTATAAAGATGAAAGATAAGGAACGTACAAAAGCTAAAACCAAAAACATTTATCCAGTGACGATCCAAAAATTGGACTGAATGCCCGTAATAAAGAGATTATCACTGAAGAAAACGAAGAACGCAAAGAACACGAAGAAGATGATGACGTCCCTGATGTAGGTAATTATGAAACCCAAACTCCCAAGCAACTTCAATTGGCCCCGATTAGGTAAGATTCTACCATTTTTTTGGTTTCTATTGCTTTAGTTCGACGAATCCATGATTTTTTTTTATGGTTTTCGGTTATTACCCAGATTCGGTAGTTTAGTTATTGTTTTAAACTTATGATTGTGGTCGAATTCTTCATTCCACAAGAACATTGGTCATATTCGGGTGTAAAAATTTAGGTTTCCTGCCGTTTGCCTCCGTTTTTCATTATTGAACCCTAAATCGACGATAATCGGAAGTTAAATGTGTTTTTGCCTTCCCAATATACTAGGCTTTAGTATTTTCTGGACACAAACTGATGCATATTCGGTAAGTATTAGTTTTGTATGGCTAACGATTTTCAAAAAAAATACATCTTCCGATTGTTTAGGCTCAAGCACTTTAGAAATTTCTGGACACAAAGTGATGCATATTCGGCAGAAAGCAGTTTTGTACGGCTACCGATTTTGGTGTATTCGGTAGGGTATACTCTCTTATGCCTTTCGATTATGTGTGTTCATAAGATTATGTTGAAATATATGTTCCAATTATTTATATTCGGCCGCTTATGTTGAACTCAAACTTATGATTATGAACCTATTGTACTTTGTTTTGATGTTTAGGGATAGGGGAGGTAAAAAAGCCGAAGATGAAATTATCTCAGATAGTGCAAGGATGGAAAGGACCGCTAAATCCACTTCAAGTGCTCAAGATGGAACTCAACAAGGCAGTCAAGAAGGTGTTCAACCAGCCGCCTCACAATCAGAACCAGTTCAAGAAGCTGTAGAAAGTGCTCCACAATCACAAGCTGAAATTCAACATAGTGTTCAACCAAAAGCACCAAAAGATAGAGTACCAGAAGTAGGAAAACCTAGTGTTGCACAAGAATAATGAGAAGCTGAAAAGAAAAATCCTTCTCGAAAGAAAGCGAAACACCTTGTCCCAAAAGAGCTGAAGGTGAAGGATATTCCAGAAAGTGTAATCCTTGGGCTGCCGGACGATGGAGGACAATTGTTATTTGGATATAAAGACTCCTGGGCAAAGAAATATATGAAACCGAGGTAATAATCTTACCCATTTTATTTACGTATTTTATTTTTCTTCGTAATAATTTTAAGGGTTGTAGGTTTAGGTAATTTTAAT
Source organism: Papaver bracteatum (assembly GCA_023529315.1). Lineage (NCBI taxonomy): Eukaryota > Viridiplantae > Streptophyta > Magnoliopsida > Ranunculales > Papaveraceae > Papaver > Papaver bracteatum. The sequence goes on along the minus strand of JAJJWX010000483.1, from coordinate 35,369 downwards.
TTTTTTGAACTTGTTGTGCGTTTAATAGTATCATTCCAATGCGGTTCATTTACTCAAAGTCACTGCCGCACCAACTAAAATGATGGAATGGCCTTTATCCGATGAATGTTAAAGGTTCAAGACAATTATTGCAAATTTGGGGTTGGTTAATGCTGCCGAGAACTTTGTGTTAGAACATGACCGGGTGGATATATCGGCATTTGTGGAGAGACTTTATCCTGATATCGACACCTTGCATATGCTATTTGGGGAGATGACGATTACCCTAGATGATGTTGTGCAAATTGTTAGACTCCCTTACCATGGAAAAGGAGTCAGGGCTGAGTACAAAAAGCAGTTGGAATGGGACAGACTTTATGCTCTAACTAAGAAGTGTTTGGGTTGGGATGTAGAAACATCAAAAACTGAGTTCAATAGATGCACGAAGTACAGAACTAGACAGTTCAACATGAGTACTCTGATGGATATGTTCAAGGGAACCAAGGAAAAAAAAGAGAAAGGAACTTTAACTTATGAGCAAGTGAACCACGCAGCCACCGCATATCTCCTCTGTGTATTGGGATGTGTCATTTTCCCCAATACCAGTGGCAATCGGGTCGATGCCAACCTTTTACAACTTCTGGATCCTCTTGATAAAGTGCATGAGTACTCTTGGGGTGCGGCATGCCATGCGTGGTTGATGTAAGAGTTGATAAAGGTATCCAGGCTTGGAATTATCCAAGTGGCCGGGAACGTGAGTCTACTACAGGTATTTTTATTAACTCTACATACTTGGTTGTTTTTTTATTTTTCTACCATTGAAGAATCAATTTCCTAATACTTGCAAAAATGACAATATAGACATGGATCTACGACCACTTTCCTATCTTGGAATTGGCCTTTCAAAACCCGGAATGGGCGAAAGGTGACCCTAGAGGAAAAAATTATGTCTTCGATGACAACCATTCTAGGAAAAAAGAGCATCAACTGATTCGTTTGAGGGTGATTTAGGACACACTGAAAGCCCAAGAGGTATGCTTTGATCTATACAAGGAAGACCGAGCTAATGGACATATCACGGGTCGGTCTGATTTGGCCCTTTATTTTGGACCATTGTGGCACCCCACAGGATATGTGATGTACAAGGCCTCAAGGGTGATGCGAAAAAATGGTTATGTACAAGGTATACCAAAGGAACAAATCCATGAAAATTTATCTTTGGATCTGGAACAATGCAAGTCTAATAAAGATTATATCACGTTGTTTAACTCGGGTAAACCATCCTGTAAATTCCATTAGGATAGAAGGATGGTTTACTTGATCAATGGTGGAAGGCCAGCCAACCAAGGTTTTGAAAATGCTCCCAACTATATGGATTGGTACCAGAATGTTTCTCATTTTCGTATAATTCGTGATCTTAAAGCAAAGCCCGCAGCACCGTATAAGAGTATCCTCAAAGAGAAACCTCCGGGTTTTGATAGATTGGTACGTATTGTTTTATTAATTTAGTTTAATATTTTGGGTCAAAATCATAGTAGTAACCGTTTGATTGTATGCTATGTTTTAAAACAGATGAACATGTTAAGAGATTTGTCCAAATGGTGCATAATTGCATAAAGTCCGGAGAGCCTATACCAATTGAGAAGATAAAAGAGCACCAAGAGTTAATTGATAACGTTGACAATTAAGAGTATCCATCTCAGTTCAAGGAAAAATTGAATAAGAAACCTGTAAAGAAGGTGAACAAAAGAACTTGAGTCATCGAGCACTCAAGTTGAAGGCTCAAATGATGAAACCAATGAGGATTTTGGTCCAAGTCTTGGAGGTCGTAAAGGTCTCAAAGTCAAAGCAAAGAGGAACGACTAAGGTGTCAATGTTTTGTTAACTTTATGGATAACTTTGTTTATGCCGTATTATGTCGTATTCAATGTTTGTGTCGGATTATAAGTTGGTACATTATGTTTATAGTTTGTGAATGATTCGTTTTATGGATTATTAATGGTTTTATTGCTATCTTTATGAATTTAACGATGACTCGCAAGCGAATCACATGCACAGATATGAAACTGTTGAATTTTATACAGACAATCGAAAGATTAGTTTATATACATAGCTCCCGATTCTTGGGAATTTGCAATTTTTTTGTCAGAATCGGGAGATATTTATATTATGTATCCGGAGATTTTGCAAAAAAAAAAAATCAGATTCAGAAGATTGTTAATTTCTTTGTCTATTATGCTTTGTGAAGAAATAATTTTTGTTATGTAACCAAACAACACCATATTCGGTAACGAAGTTAACTTCTTAACCTTCCGATTATGATCATCGGTAGTGTTAGTTTATATTGTGCCTACGATCTATGTGAAGAAAACTTTTTTTTTCTGTATCCAAACAACACCATAATCGAGAACTAATATTATTCCTTGGCTTCCGATTATAACACTCAAAAATCGCTTGTGTTCTATAACCAAACAACACCATATTCGGTAACGAAGTTATCTACCAAATATAGCACATTTCAAAATTCAACATGATTTATGAAAAATATCTTTTTGGGGCAACCTATAATTGTAAGATTTTGTAACCTACTTTTCCTTCGATTATGAGTACATCCAAAACACAAACCAAGTGGTTATGGTTGGCTATGCACCCTCAAAACCTATGGTTGGATACTTATAATCGGTAGTTTTACAAGTTGGATTACTACCGAATATAGAGATTTCAAAATTCACCAGATGAAGGATTTATGAAAAATCTCTTTTTGGGGAAACCTATAATCGTAAGGTTTTGTAACCTACTTTGCCTCTAATTATGGGTACATCCAAAACACAAACCAAGTGGTTATGGTTGGCTCTGCACCCTCAAAATATATATGGTTGGCTACTTATAATCGGTAGTTTTACTAGATGGATTATCTACCGAATATAGCAGATTTCAAAATTCACCAGATGAAGGAGTTATGAAAAATCTCTTTTTGGGGCAACCTATAATCGTAAGGTTTTGTAACCTACTTTTTCTCCGATTATGGGTACATCCAAAACACAAACCAAGTGGTTATGGTTGGCTCTGCACCCTCAAAACCTATGGAATTTGGTCAAGGTTGAATCTGGGGCTACTTATAATCGGTAGTTTTACTAGTTGGATTATCTACTGATTATAGAAGGGAATATTAGCCAAAATATTCGCACACTAATCGGTGGCTACTGATACAATTTAACCTACTGATTAAGGTGTTGGCTACCGATTATGGAAGGTCATAGTTTTCATTTCGAAAAATCGTAGATAAGGGGTAGCTTAGATTTGTTAACACGAGACTCTGTTGTAGTAACCTAGGACTAATGTGTTGTCTATAGTTCGTGTATGTACTACTGTAGAATATAGCTTACTTTCCTAAATAGAAATCCATGTATTCTTGATTAATATATATAGTTATCTCAAACCTAAATTTAGGGTTAAGAGAGTTCATTCAAATTTATGGTATAGAGCCATTAGGGATGTCTTACCTTTTTTTTCTTCTCTTCTCTAGCAACCCTAATAATCATGTCTACGGAATCATCTACTTCTTATGCTATTATCTCTTCCTCTGTTTCTCCAACCTCTTCTTCTTTGAAACTTAAAACTTCCTACATATCCTTCAAGCTTGATGAAACCAATTATATTCAGTGGCGTCATCAGGTACTTCCCATCCCGCGCTCTCATGACACTACAATCATGTAGATCCAACTGTTGAATCTCCATCTCCCATTTTTCCTGGTTCATCTGATGAAGAACCTCTTCCAAACCCTAAGTATCTCCCTTGGTTTCAAGTTGATAAACATTTTCTTATCTGGCTCCAAGATACCCTAACTCAATCAGTCTTTGCTGATATCTATGATTTCACCTCTTCACGTGAACTATGGTAATACCTAGCTAATACCTATGCTGCCCCAACTGCTGCTCGTTCTCTTCAACTTCTTCATCAGCTGCAAACCCATCAGAGAGACAACCTTTCTATCTCTGCATACCTTTCTAAAATCACCTCCATTAGAGAATCTATTTTAACATCATCTGCTTTATTGAGTGATGTTGACCTCGTTCTTAATACTCTTCGAGGTCTAGAGCCTGATTATCAAGTTTTGTCAACAGCTATTGAAACTCGTTCTTCTCTTCCCTCTTTCTCTGAGTTGAAGCCATTACTTCACAACCATGAAATCCTCCTTACTCAATACAATCAACCCATATATACCAGATTCCACTCCTTCCACTGCCTTTTATGGTTCCACTTTTTCATCCTCTTCATCCTTAAACTTTTCCCCTTCTCGGTTATCCAATAACTCAAGACGTGGTGGTAATAACTCCTATATAGGTGGTCGTGGTGGTAACAATGGCCGTGGTTATCGTGGTGGTAGTCGTGGTACTGTTGGTCGTGGACGTGGTGGTTACTTATCTTCTTCAACCTATTCGTTTGGTAACCAATATCCACAGCAGCAAATGAGATTGACTTTTCCACACAAATTCAATCATTTGTATCAGGAACATGACCTTCCTCATTCGTTTGCTGCAATGTAACTTCAAGCTACTCCCTTTGATCAACATTGGTATACTGATACAGGTGATACAAACCACATGACAGATGATCCTAACCTGCTCACTACACCGGTTTCATACGCTGGTTCCAATCATGTTATGGTTGGTAATGGTAATCTTCTGCCCATAGCTTCTACTGGAACAACTTTAATCAAAATACCACATAGTTCTGTCTCCTTAAATCAAGTTTTTCATGTACCGTTAATTGCAAAGAATATTATTTTTTTATCTCAGTTAACTCGAGATTATAGTGTTTCTGTGTGTTTTGATCGATTCAGTTTCTCTGTTAAGGATCGACAAATAGGGAAACTCCTACTCAGCGGTCCGAGTGATGGTGGTCTTTATTCCATTTGCCCTACCACTTCCTCCACATCTCCTCCATCGGTTGCTTCTCATGGTCATGTTGCAACTCTTTCCTCCTCTCAATTGTGGCATCTGCGTCTTGGTCAACTTCATAATCGAAGTCTCTCCAGTTTATCTGCTCAAAAATTAGTTTCCATTCCTTCTATTATAAGGCATACTTTATGTAATAGTTGTGATTGTGCTAAGCATCATAGGCTACATTTTTATTTAATCCAATTCAGTTAGTGATGGTGTACTCTTTAAAATTCATAGTGACTTATGGGGTCCCTCTCCAGTTATCTCCAATTATGGATTTCGCTAATTTCTTCTTATTGTAGATGATTTTTCCAGATTTACATGGACATAGTTTTTGCACAAAAAATCTCAAGTTTTTAACTGTACTAGGGCTTTTAAAACTCAATCTGAAAATCAGTTTAAAGATTTTTCAGAGTGATGGTGGTGGATAATATATCTCTCACTCTTTGGGTGATTTTTTTGCTTCTCATGGTAGTTTTCCATTAATTTTCTTGTCCTCACACTCCACAACAAAATGGTGTGTCTGAACGCAAGATTCGTCATATTGTTGAAACAGGACTTTCTCTTCTTCATCAAAGTCATATTGGCCAGAGGCTTTTGCAACTGCAGTCTATCTTATCAATCGTATGCCTTCTTCTGTTCTGGGTGGTTACTCTCCTTATTTTAAGTTGTACAATCATCAACATGATTACAACTTCCTCCGTGTATTTGGGTGTTTATGTTATCCTCACTTGGTTCTATATAACAAAAACAAATTAGAGTATAAAACCAAGGGTTACAAGTGCTTTAATTTAGAAGGAAAACTTGTTTATACCTCTCGTCATGTTCTTTTTGACGAGTCCTCTTTTCCGTTTTCTATCACCAATCCTTATGTTCCTTATGAGACTACTTCTCTTCTTCCTACTTAGTTTGTTTTTCCCTTAGTCACTCTCTCGTCTCCATCTTCTGCTCCATTATCACCTATTCCATCGAGCTCTCCTTCCATTATATCCAATACCACATTATCAAGTACTGATTCCTCCTCTTCTCCTTCTTCTCCATTGTCTCCATCTGGTGTCCAGTCATCCTCTTCATCTCATTTATCTCCACCTTCTACATCGTCATCTACAGCTTCATCGTCAACTCCTTCCCATTCTCTCGATTCCATTGTTTCTGTTATTCCTACTGCTTCTAATGAGGTTCATACTCCTTATCCCATGACCACTCGTTTGCGTGATGGTATTCTCAAACCACTTTCTCGAATGAATCTCCATGTTGTTACCAAACATCCCATTGCTTCATGTTTTATTTCTTCCATGCAGGATACTTTTGTTGAACCCAGGTCTTATACTGAAGCTTGCAAAATTCCCTAGTAGCAAGATTCCATGGTAGATGAATATCATGCTCTAAGAAATAATGACACTTGGTCATATGTTCTTCGCCAGCCTCATATGAATGTTATCGGATGTAAATGGGTCTATAGGGTTAAGCGCAAGTCAGATGGCACCATTGATCGTTTCAAGTCTCGTTTAGTTTCTAAGGGGTACACTAAATAATTTGGCATTGATTACGATGAAACCTTCAGTCCGGATATCAAACCTGTTACTATTCGATTGGTTTTAAGCATTGTTGTTTCTTTCTCTTGGCCTATTCGACAGTTGGACGTTAAAAATGCTTTTTTGCATGGTTTTCTGGATCAAGAGGTTTACATGCCTCAGCCTCCAGGGTTTGTTGACAAAACATATCCAAACCATGTTTGTAAACTGAATAAAGCCATATATGGGCTAAAACAAGTTCCCAGGGCTTGGTTTCAGCGGTTCACTTGTTACCTATCAGAATTGGGTTTTTTTGCTTCTAAATCTGATGCTTCTCTGTTCGTTCGAAGATCTTCTACCGGTGTTCTTCTATTTCTACTATATGTAGACGATATTATTATCACGGGGTTTGACTATGGCTATATCTCTCATCTGTTTGCATCTCTCAAACAACAGTTCTCTATGACAGATTTGGGTGATTTACATTTTTCCTTGGAATTGAGGCACACAGGTCTTCTTCAAGTATTCATTTTTCTCAAACACGTTATACTCTTGATATTCTTCAATGTGTTGATTAACTACTAAACCATTTTCTACTCCTATTGCCGCTGGTTCAAAGATGTCAGCTCATGAGGGTACTTTATTTCATGATGCTACTTTATATCGCAGTTTGGTGGGTGCATTACAGTATTTGGAAATGACTAGGCCGGATATTACTTATGTTGTTAATCAAGTTTGTCAATTATGCATGCTCCTAATGACATTCATTTTCTAGAGGTCAAGAGAATCCTTCGCTATCTCAAAGGAACATTAGGTCGCAGTTTATTTTTTAAGCCATCTTCATCCTTTCAGATTTCTGGGAGTTCTTCTCATACTATATATGTATACAGTGATGCTGATTGGGACGATAACCCTGATACTTGCATTTTTGTTTGTCCTAATTTGGTCTCTTGGTCCTCCAAGAAACAACCTACGGTTTCTCGTTCAAGTACAGAGGCTGAATATCGTTCCTTAGCTCTTGATGCAGCTGAAGTTATCTGGATATTATATCTCTTGCATGACTTGGGTGTCTACATAAAGCAACCACCTACTCTGTTATGTGATAATATAAGTGCTACTTACATGGCTTCTAATCCTATCATGCATTCTCGTGCCAAACACATTGATATTGATTAACACTTTGTTCGGGAGCGTGTTACTAGAGGTTATTTGCTTGTTCGTTACATGCCTACTCAACATCAACTTGCAGATCTGTTTACCAAAGGACATCTCAAGTCTCGGTTTCATTTTATTACGTCCAAGCTTTCACTTCTGGATGCTCCACGTTCAGCTTGCGGTGGGGTGTTAACACAAGACTCTGTTGAAGTAACCTAGGACTATTGTGTTTTCTATAGTCCTACTATATAATATAGCTTACTTGCCTAAAGGGAAATCCATGTATTCTTGATTAATATACATAGTTATCTCAAACCCAGTTTAGGGTTAAGAGAGTTCATACAACTTTAAGATTTACGTTTGGGTGACCTTTTTTGTCTTTTTGTGTCGCTCTTAATTTTTTTTGGAGTCGTCCCTAAAAATGTCAGGCTTATTAAAACAAAAAGATGTGGCATATCCGATCAAGAGATAAGCTTGACAGAAACTCAAATTCCATATGACATTACTTGATTGAAACTTTATTTTATGTTTGTTTGTTTGTATGTTTTTTCTTTTTTTTTGCCGGCGTCATTAGTACACTGGTGAAATCACTGTATGACATAAAATTCTTTATCCATCGTAAAAATAAGAAACTTTTTTTTGAACTCTATTATTGGGGCTCCAAGAGTCAAGGTCCCTTGACCATTTTGAGGGATTTTTTTCTTTGGGGAGACAAAAACTAGATGGGGGGAGATTCAAGTGACTTAAAAGTCAAAAATACCCTTACTAAATTTCACTATTCATTTTAAAAAAAGTCCTAAATCTATAATATTCTTCTTCTCCTTCTCCTCTCACTCACAAATCATGATGAAGATCATTAAAAACAAAGTAAATCTATAATCTTCTCCCCATCCTTCTCTTATCATTCATAAATTATCATAAAGATGATGATCATAGTTTCATCACGATGAGAGCGATAATCATAATGAAAACCAAAAACTATTATCACAAATTCATAGTATCATAATAAAGATGGTGATCATCATAAAAAGAAAACCCACAATTTTTTTTTTTTTTAATGGTTAAAAAAATATGATTCTCTGAATTTCGGGTGAAAAAAAAAGTTTCTAAAGATATTTACGGCTGAGAGTTCTTAGATACCCAGCCGAAAGTAGATGTTTCGGCTTGGTTATCCCAACCGAAATAAGTTTTATGATTTTTTGGGGTTTTCAGAATTAGTTACGGCTGAGAAAACCCAGCCGAAATTGCAGTTACGGCTAGAAAAACCCAGCCGAAACTGCAATTACGGCTAGAAAAACCCAGCCTTAACTGGTTCTAAAAACAAAAAAAAACCAGAAAATTTATTTCGGCTAGGAATTCTTTATTTCCCCACAGTGAATAAAAAATACGGCTTGGAACACCATAATTTCCCAACCGTTTTACGTTTCTACGGTTGGGTCGACAAATTATCCTAGCCGTAACCGCACTATCGGGTAGGTTATGACAACGAAAAAAAAATCGAAAATATTTTGGTTGGGAAAACCAAGCCGAAATACGGAATTTCGGTTGGGTCGAAAAACTATCCCAACCGTAATCTTGATTCACGGTTGGGAATCTAAGAACTCCCAGCCGTAAACATCTTCATAAACTATTTTCTTTTTATCCAAAATTCATCGAATTTGATTTTTTAACCATTTTAAACAGAAATAAATGGTGGGTTTTCTTAGTTTTTTCTTTCTATGATGATATTGTATTTTTTAACCATAGTAGTCTCAACTGAATTCGATATTTTTACAAACACCACTAAATTGGATTTTTTTTTTACTTATCTTGACTTACTACAAATCCAAATTATAGAAGAAAAAATAGCTCACCACAGTGTAGTTTGATCTTGTGAAAATCTAAGTTTTCAATTTAAGTCAAGTAAGGGCCTGAATCCTATAGCTTGGCAGTCTGTCTGTAAACCAAAAGACTTGGGAGGTTTAGCATTTAGAGATTTAGAGAAGTTAAATTTGGCTCTTCTCACAAAGCTGGCTTGGAAAATCTGCACTGAATCAAATCATCTTATGGTTAAAATTTTGAGTAGTAAGTACTTCAAGAATGGAGATATTCTACATCAAAACATTAAAGCAAAAAATTGTTCTTATGTTTGGAATGGTATCAAAAAAGGCTTGCAAGTGGTGCAACAAAACTACTTCATGGAGATTAATAATGGAGTTAAGACCAAAATCTGGAAGGACAGATGGATTCCAGGTATGTCTGAACCTCCTTCTCCAGCTAATGATTTGTTCAGATTTTATGAAACTGTTTCTGAGCTAATTCTTCCCAACACTAGCTCCTGGAATGTTGAGTTGTTAAACAAGCTCTTTGATGCTCCTACTTCAGTTAGAATCCAAAACTTGTTCATTGATAACAGTAATGAAGATGTTATGCTTTGGATGCCTTCCAAGGATGGAAAGTTTTCAGTCAAAAGTAACTATAATATGCTCACCAAATGCAACAGTGTGGTTCAAATAAATGGCTCTACTATTGTTTCCTCAATTTGGAAAAAGTTGTGGAATTTTAGAGCAGCTCATAGAGTTAAGTTGTTTATATGGAAGTGCATCAGAGGTCTACACTCTACCAATGTTAGATTATCTACTTATAACAGTGAACAAAATCCTCAATGCAGTATATGTGGTCAACATGAAGAAACAATGGAACATCTTATCTTCTATTGCAGACATGCCAGGAAAGTTTGGAGAGGGGTTAACATTGATATATATTCAGTTTCTTTAAACTGCAATTATGTTTCAGATTGGGTTATAAGTTGGTTCAGTCAAGATAGAACTAATATTGATGACAAATGGTTGTTGACAGTTATGATTGGCTCCTGGATTATCTGGAAGAATAGGTGTGATGAAGCATTTCAGGGAGTTTCTATTAACCACTTAACCTCTGTGCATCAAATAAATTATCATCTGCATTCACATTTACTTGATATCTGCAATAGTAACTTGTCTCTAAATGATAATGTAATTTCTGGTTGGCTGCCACCTCCAAAAGGCATTATTAAGTTAAATGTAGATGCATCCTATGATTGCGACACTAACTGTTTTGGAACTGGTGTTGTATTGCGTGATTTTACAGGCACCTGTCATGGAATCAAAGGATCATACTCAAATGGAGCATTAAGTTCGGAGGAGGGAGAATGCAAGGCTGTTAGAGAGGCGTTGTTATGGGCTAAACACAAACAACTTGCAAGGATTCAAGTAGAAGCAGATGCAAAGAATGTCATCCTATCCATTAAGAGTGACACTCTCTACATACTATGGGAAAATAGAAACCTTATTAAAGAAATAAAGCATTTGGCTTTAGGTTTTTCTTATTGTAATTTTGAGTTTATTAGAAGAGATGATAATATGGTTGCAGATTATGTTGCCAAAACTGCTAGAGAAACTACCAATTACATTGAGCTAGAACAAAATTTCTCAGCTAATATTTGTAGTCTTTTGGCAAAAGACAAAAACACACAGCCATGCTGATTCAATAAAATTCTTGCTTTATAAAAAAAAAAAAAAATTATTTTAATTAATAAAATGAAAGAATTCAATACTGTTTAGTACAAACAAGGTAAGGTTCCCAGATACTACAGCTAGCCTAATTTGGGTAAACAGTTTATTAGGACCAGTGGACAACAAAGTATTTTTAATTAAATATCAGCTGCAATGGTGCACAAAAAAATAACAAATTAGCATAAACCAAATTCGAACATACCGCATAAACCAAAGAAACTAAGCTAGATCCCATATAAAATTCCAATCAACTTAATCACTCCGATTTGACAGTTTACTCCAACATCTCATCTTGGATATTTCGAATTTTAGTTTACTCATCACTCATGTAACTTCATTCAATATTAGCATTATTTCAAAATGTACCGAATGGCAGGCAAGTGGTGAATATTGAAGATACCCGGTCATGAAAAATGAAAGTAAATTAGTTCATGTTTATGTAGCTTCTCATACAGTGAGTACAGTATAACCTTGAAATAAAAATGAAAAGAGACAATTGAGTTTCTGATTCATGTACACACGAGATCACGTAAGAATCCATGTATCAAGTGTGGATCTAGAAAATCCTAAACTTGTTAAAAAAAAAATCTGTCGCACGATTGATGTTTAGTCACACATTACAGGATTCTTATTGAAACTACGGATTGAAATCTCCAAAAGCAAAACAGAATGAAGGTGAATTGTACATAAAACACAACCTGCCGTCTTACGCCAAGATATCTTGCTACTTGCTAGTTTGCTTTTATGTGGATCACATGATTAACAATTAGCTAAAGAGAGTCTCATGAGTTCCCTGATTAGAGAAAATTGCATAGGTTCCTCATTACAGATAGTCACAATTTTTGAAAAAACTTACAACTGCAACTGACATTTAAAACCAGTACCCATGAATACTTCAAGATTTCCAAAAGCAAAACACAAACTTTTCTGAATGTTAAATGAGTTTTCATATACTGCAAGCCTGGAAGTTTTGACTGACAAGACTAACTAACATCTATGCTCAGCAAATTCAAACCACCAACAGAAACAGATGAAGAAAATTGAAAGGCTCAGAATCTGATTCTTTTAAAGGCCTAAACATCAATTCTGACAACCATAAAAACCTTCTAGTCTAACTACTTTACCCAAGTATTTGGCTAAATGTATCACATTTGAGATGAGAGTAAAAAAAAACTTGGTAACAAAAGAAATACCAATTTAGTCGAATTCCACAATCAGCCTGCTGGTGGATCTTTAACTTTTTAACAAAAGGCAACAAAAGAAATCTTCAAGACTGATTTCTTCAATCTCGGGGGTACAACTCTGCATGGAAAACCCTGCTGGTGCATTTTAGATGATCCTAGCTTTCTTTGAAGGCTGCCCATTCATCTCATTTATGATAGGAACACATATGTTCTCTAGTTCCTTCATCTGTTCAATCAGGTCATCCAATTCACAAGATTCACTGTCTTCAAACCACTGAATGGCCTTGCTGAGAGCAGCCTCAATCTTCTCTGTGCTAGCTGATGACTTCATGCCGTCAATTTTATCCTTCACATTTTCTATGTATACCGCAAAGGCATTTCTTAATTCTGCACTCTGCTTGCGTTTTTCATCTTCTAACTTGTATTTCTCAGCCTCTCGAACCAACCTCTGGATCTCAGCCTTCGAAAATCTCCCCTTATCATTTGTAACCGTATTCTGATTTCTGTAAAGAGTGGTGACATCCAACAAAACCAAGTCCTGCACCTTCTCATTTCCCTGGCCACTTAAAATAGCAGCTTGCACCGCAGCACCATAAGCCACAGCCTCATCAGGGTTGATGCTCTTACAGAATTCCTTCCCACTAAAGAACTCCTGCAACATAGATTGAACCTTTGGAATTCTAGAGGACCCACCTACAAGCACAATTTCATGAACCCTGCTCTTGTCAAACATAGAATGCCCCAAACATTTATGAACAGATTCCATACACTTCCTGAACAAATCCATGTTTAAATCTTCAAATTTCGCACGAGTAATGGCTGTATAAAAGTCGACTTCTTCGAACAAAGAATCGATCTCAACTGTTGCCTGAGTAGAAGATGAGAGGGACCTTTTTGCTCTCTCGCAAGCTGTTCTCATCCTCCTTAGAGCCCTTGGGTTTCCACTTATGTCTTTCTTGTGTTTCCTCTTGAACTCTCCTCCAAGATGGGTATCTCCAGCAGTAGCCTTGACTTCAAATTTTCCCTCGTTAATGCTTAGAATTGAAACATCCATAGTACCACCACCAAGATCAAAGATGAGAACATTCTTGGCACCAACACTGGTCGCCTTCTTATCAAGCCCATATGCAATTCCAGCCGCCGTTGGTTCATTGAGGATTTGCAGTACATTAAGGCCAGCAATGGTACCTGCATCCCTAGTAGCTTGACGCTGAGAATCATTGAAGTAAGCAGGGACGGTAATAACAGCATTCTTAACAGTTGAGCCAAGAAAACCTTCAGCAGTTTCTGATCTCCTCAGCTGAAAACGGCGTATCCTTTCCCTTGTAACTGACTTCAATCATAGGTTTCTCATCTTCACCAGCAATTACTTTGAAAGGCCATAGCACAATATCACTCTGAACAACACTGTCGCTGAATTTCCTACCAATTAGACGTTTTGCATCTACAACCAACAGAAAAATAAATAGACTCAGAAAATGATCTGGAGATGCTAACTCTTAGACAGATTAATCTATTTATAACACTATCTAGCAAATTAGAGAACAATAATACAGTTAATCAAACAAATTCATGAGATTCCATTATACAAAACATCAGATGTACATTCTTTTGATGAATCTGGGAATAATCAACATCAAAATTGAACTAAAGAAGTTGAAAAAGCTTTACCGAAAACGGTGTTGGTAGGATTAAGGGCAGCTTGATTTTTAGCACCATCACCGATCAATCGTTGAATATCAGTAAAGGAAACATAGGAAGGAGTAATTCGATTTCCTTGATCATTTTCAATAATCTCAACAGTACCATCATTCTTCAATACAGCAACACATGAATATGTAGTTCCCAAATCAATCCCGATTGCTGCTCCTCCCTATGTTCTTTCAACAACCATTTTCAATCAAAACACAAACTCAAGAAAACAGTATATTTCAATTGGAGAGATTCTGAAGATCGGGGGTTTTTGTTTTAGACTGTGAGAGAATGTTTTCCTGTAAAAAGTTAATTCTTGGCAAAGAAAAAGATTTGACTTGAGCCTAAACCCTTTGTTTCAAAGTAACTCTAGATCTATAAACCCTTATTAAAGTAAACTGATTGAGAAAAAAAAATGGAGTTTAACTGAGAGAACAGTGAGGAGAAAAATGAAGAAATTTGGGGTTCTTGGTGCAAATTTTAGAGACAGGGGAAGACAGAGAGGGAAAGTGGAAAGTTGAATTTTTTTTTATTTTCACGAGACAAGAAAATGAACAGACAAGACGGGTTAATCCGAAGGATAATAGGCTCATCTCATTTTGTCTTGGCCGTTGTCTCCACCAGACAGTGCAGTGCACATGCAACTTGCTGTTGAAATCCCACGGGATACTCAGATATGCAACGCATGTTGGTTTTATCCGCGGATTTGGCAAATAAACAGAGAGAGTCTGAGGAGTTTGATGATGGAGATTACTAAAAATTACTAAGAGAAGCAGGGGTTTATCCGAAGGATAATACGTTCAACTCATTTGACTGTATGTATCTTTTTGCTTGTGCATTAATAACATGGCAGTGCCGCATGCACCTCTGCCGCGGCCTCAGCCACTGACCCTCTTCCTCTTGTCACCATTCCAACAGTCTCTCACTTTCTATCCATCCAAAAATTGTTTTTCTCAAGTCTCAACTGATAAAAAAAAAAAACACTAGTGTGCCACTGCCTCCAGTGCATATCTAATAAATCTCATGCCAGGAGAAGGATCTTTAAGTCACTAGAGCCCTAGACTAAACATGATTTTTGGCTATAGTATTGAACTCTATTATTGGGGCTATGGGGGAGGTTGTTTTTGGGGGCTATTTTGCTAAGTGGAGTCTAAATGTTATAGGGGGAGATCACATATGTGTAAAATATCTAAAATACCCTCCATAATTCCCTTTATAACCCGTCATTAACTACCTAATTAATTAAAAAAAAAAAACTGAAAAAAACGGACGCCTTTTAAAACCAAAAAACCGTCCCCTCCCCCCAATTTATTCTTCTTCTTTTCTTCTTCTTTCCTTTTCTTCTTTTCTTCTTCCATTGAACATTGTTTAACGATTAATCGTCGATTCAAAAAAAAATCGTCGTCGATTAAACTCATTCTATAAAACCATGAAGCAGAAGGAAAATCTAGGTCAATCCCAGTCGAATCAACCTCCGACTGAAGCAGAGAAACCAAGTTCATCCACTGAAGATGAAAGTGAAGATCAAGTGCAAGTGAATGCAGAAGTTCCAGAAGCCGCCGAATCTCCTGTTATGACAGCAATAAGGTATGAATTCAAAAACCCAGTCTTTATTTAAGCGTTTCGTTGCTTAATCAGTTAGTTTCGAAAATTTTAGGTCTGGAAAATCGGTTTCTGAAAATGCTTACGGCTGGGAGTTCTTGTATTTCTAGACGTAAATTAGATTAACGGTTGGGAAATATCGATTTCCCAGCCGTATATAAATTACACGGTTGGGAAATATAAGAACTCCCAGCCGTAACTAAATCGACGTATACGAGATGGAGGATTCCTAGCCGTAACCATTCGTGTACGGCTGAGATATTCCTAGCCGTATGTTCTCCTGTGTACATATGTTTTTAGTAGTTTTAGTGTTATGTATAGGTTTTCCCAACCGTGTATGTGTTTCCTGACCGTAATATCCAGTTTCCCATCTGAATTGGTGCCCTGTGTTGTACTGTGAACTAGCAATACACAGTCGGTTTGGTTTTCCTAGACGTAATATGAAAACGTATAGGTTATCCATCCGTAATTCATTTCTCGGCTAGGTATATTACTAATGTCCCATCCGTAATTTTTGTGTCGGCTAGGTCGATAAAATTTTTCCTATCCATGTTTAATTTTGCGTCTTAGACTCTCCATTTTTCCTAGCCGTGTTTCTTGTTTCGGTTAGGTTTTGTCAAATTTTCCCAGACGTTTTACTTATACACTTTTGGTTTTCCTGCCTTGTTTGTCTTGGAACAGAGGGAAAGCAAAGAAGAAGAAAATATCCCAAGAAGTAACACCTTCTGGTGACCCGACTCCGCAACCTCGTCACTCAAAACCATTGGGTGCAGATGCAAGGAAAGCAATCGAAGTTGTGCCTGCTGGAGAAAGGGAAGGTGGTGGAGATGGAGTTGGAGTCACTAGAGGAACTGAAGTTGGAGTTGTTGGGGGAACTGAAGTTTTTGTTACTAAATGAACTGAATTTGTTGTGACTGAAGTTGTTGGCACTTCTAGTGGTGGTTGAAATGAAGGTGTACCGGTTATTACCGGAGGTACTGAAGTTTGCACTTCTAGTGGTGCTGCTGCTATTGATAAAGGTAAAGCCGTAGTCGAGGAGGGCACAGAGGAGGGAAAGAAGGCGGGAAATAAGAAGTATAAACCTAAGGCATCGGCAAAGTAATTGATTCCATGCATCCTTTACCTCCCAAGAGGAATGGGAGACCTTGGGGTGAGCCAAGAGATCGTTCAGTCTTGATTGGCTACACTTCTTCATGGGCTTCTAGGGTTTGTGGCACAAAGGTAATAAATCAAATTACATATATGTTATATTCATTTTGTTATGGATTATTATTTTTACAACCATTTTTTTTTTTGGTAGTTTTCGGATCAAGCTGACCCAAAACTAAAGCACCAACAAGCAAAGTTTTGGCCGTTGGACGATGAGCATCTAGATGTGCAAGTTTTGGTCAAAGCTTCGGGGTTGTGGTCTGGAATCGATGCTTTGCAGAAGACATATGATGTTGTCACAATTTGTGGTTTTAAAGAAAGATTTTGGCCAGAAACCATGACTTTTCACCTCCTATTCGGCGAGATGACTATCGCTCCGGATGAAACAAAGCAAATCACTGGTCTAGCTTTTGAAGGAAACGCAGTGTTTGATGGTTTCAACAATTCCAAGCCTTTTGATGAGCTTTGTGCCTTGGCGAAGAACTGTCTTGGGTGGAGTAAAGATGAAGCTGAAGAAGAGTTTGATATTGGGTCTGGAACAGATCCTAGATCTAAAAGACCATGTAGTACACCAGGCGTACTAAGTGAAAAAGTAAATATGTCACGGAAGATTAATTTGGTTAGTTTGAGGGCACAGTTTGGAGATTCTAAACACAAGGCAGATAGTGAAATGGTGGTCATGGACGCAAAAAGAGATAGACATACAGCTATAACTTACTTGTTGCATGCTCTTTGGACCGTCATTTTCCCCGATTTCTCAGGCAATAAGGTAAATGCATGTTACTTGTAGTGGTTGAAGACTCTCAGTCTGGATAATGAAATAAATGAGGTACCTAGGTACTCGTGGGGCACCGCCCTCCTTGCTGATGTGTTGGAATGTCTTTGCAAAGCTTCAAGATGGAATGAAACAAAAATTACGGGATGTGTTGCTCTTGTGCAGGTATCTTTTTTTTTAATATAACAAATGTTTATTTGTGTGTAATAACTTATTTATAAACCAAATTTTTATTTTTTTGCCGTAGTCATGGGCTTACGACCATTTTAAAAGCTTGAGGCCTCATCGGAATAAAGATTGGGCTCTAGATAAACCTACAGGAGGGAGATATCCTTTTGGAGGGACCCAACACAAGGATAAAGAGACGGAAATGGTCGACATGAGGAAAAAATTGGATGCTTTGACAATTGAAGATGTTGTTTTTGATCCTTATTTGAAACTTGATGAGGATGGTGAAGAGGAATTTGATGATAGGGTATATTCTGATGTGGCAACCTATACGGGACCTTTGTTTCATTCAACCGGGTTCATCATTTTAGATCCTCGTAGAACGCTCCGCCAAATCGTTATTGTCCAGACAATTTTGCCTGAAGAGACTCATTTTATATTGAGCGTAGGCAACTCCCAATTTAAGGAAAAATAGGTGAAATTGAACTATGAAAATTCACCGGCGATTGACCATTGGAATGCTCGTTCCGAACAAGAAAACCAAATGAGTAGAAGACTCCTTGAAGCAGAACATGGTACTTCCCAAGCGGATGAGGATTACATGGACTGGTATACAGGTAGGGCTCATCCTTATGTGGAAAATTTAGATCCGGAGGCGTGGAGACATTATAGGAATGCAGAGAAAGAGAGTTCTAGGACACCAAGGAGTGAAGAAAATGATTGGCGGGAGATGGTGGTACGTATACTAGTTCATATGTTTGTATATGATGTTTTTTTAATTATCTATGAATAATCGTAGTGCGTGTATTTAATATGAAAAAATAGGTCGAACGAGTTAATTGGGTGGCCAGAGACCTCAGCCATTTGATTGATTTGGATCAGGATTTAGTGGTAGGTGAGCTCAGATTAATGCAGAATCGAGTTAAAGGCATAATACTCCCTGAGAAAGGAGGTTTATATCCTGTTGAAGCACCAAAGAGATCTAAAAGGGCCAAGCATCCTTCTCCTAGTGACGAATCGGACTCTCTCTCCCCCCCCCCCCTAAGAAAGTTCAATCTAAGCAACGAAAAGTCGGCCGAGGTGGTAGAGGTGAAAAAGGTGGAACGAGTGCTCGAGGTGCAAAAGGTGGAACAAGTGCTCGAGGTAGTGGACCAATTGCAAAAGTTAGCCGTGCTGTAAAAAGTGCTCGAGGTGGACGTGGTGGAGGTAAAAAGGCTCCAACTCAAGGTGGCAGCGGTCGAGGTAGAAAATATGGAGTTATAGAAGAAGTTGTGGAACCTCAGCCAAGGGACGATGTGGATGACTTTTTGGAAGACACTTCTGAGGAGGGATCAAGTGAAAGTGAATGACAATTTACTTTTCATTATATTACTTCATTTCATGGAACATTTACTATCTAACACTTTGGCTATTTAATTTTTTGTGGTTCGGTTATGCATTTGGATGGATGAATTCTTAAAACTTTGCATTTATTAATGAATGTTAGTCTTTACAATTGTCAAATCTAAGAAAACTGAGGAATCAATCAAGATTCACTAAAATTTTGTGCTATTTCGGCTAGGTCGATCCTTCACATAACCTAGCCGAAAGTGCATATAATCCTTGTCAAATTTAGTTGCACAGAAATGCGGATGGAAAGTCCCGGCCGTTATAGTAAAACGGTTAGGAAATACCGGGCCGTGTATTCTCTGGATACTCAAACTTTAACTGAACCTTTGTTACTGCTACATTTCCAAGCCGTTATTTTATTCGCGGTTGGATTTCCTAACCGTAAAACTGACAAAAAAATGGAGCTCTGGTTTACGGCTTGGAAATTCATATATATCCGGGCCGTATGTTTCCCTGGATACTCAAAATTTAACTGAACTTTTGTTACGGCTAAGTTTCCAAGACGTGATTTTATTTGCGGTTAGATTTCCTAACCGTAAAACTGACAAAAAAATGGAGCTCTAAATTACGGCTTGGAAATTCAAATACATCCGAGCCATAAGACTGACAAAAATATAACACTTAAGTTTTACGGCTTGAATAACCAAGCCATAAATATGACACACCACAAATCCTTCAATTTCCAAGCCGTAAATTCCTATAATTATGAATACCGCATCATATCGGCTAGTTTTTTGAATTTTGAAAAATAGATCCGTTTGAAGACTGATCTAAAAAAGGTTCTAGCTGTTCAACCTCCTATTTAAACTTGAAATAACTCCCATATCCATATAACCACCCACTCCAAATCAAATTCACACCTTCTACACTAATAATCTCCACTAAAACTCCTACAAACTCAATGCAATGTA
Organism: Papaver bracteatum; assembly: GCA_023529315.1. Lineage (NCBI taxonomy): Eukaryota > Viridiplantae > Streptophyta > Magnoliopsida > Ranunculales > Papaveraceae > Papaver > Papaver bracteatum. The sequence goes on along the minus strand of JAJJWX010000483.1, from coordinate 15,374 downwards.
CTCAAAAGATAAACCCAACTTTACTTTGGAAGAAGACTTATCTATTTGCAAAAATTTTGTACTATGCTATCCAAAGAGAGGAGAAGAACGAAGGAAAGGTGGCTTAACAAGTCAATGGTATTGGAGTAATATTTTTGAGAGTTTTTGTAGTGAAACAGATAACACTAACAACCGCGATGGGGTTGAACTGTATCTTCGATTTTCGGACATACGCAAAAAAGTGGAAGAATATATGGCTTTACGTCGTATGTGCAACCAACTTCGACTTAGAGGTGAGACTGATAGAGAAGTCGCGGCTCAAGCTAAGAAGGAATGGAGAAAATGGAAAGGTTATGATTTCAACTTGGAAGCTCAATTCGCCATCATCAAAGACTTCTTAATACATCAAAAGGGGTGTTATTAAAACCAAATTTGTAACGGGGATCTATTAAGTATGTAATGGGTTTTATTGTGGTCTAATTAATGAAAGTATTACTAATTTTCATGTTGAAAATGCAAAATTTCTCAGCTTACAGATTAAATTACGGACGGGAAATATAAGAATTCTCATCCGTAAAACAGACTCAGGAGATTCTCGTTGAATAACGGCTGGAAGTTCTTAACTTCCCATCCGTTGTTACTGTTTACGGCTGGGAAGTCATCATATCCAAGCCGTAATCAATGGATTGCGGCTGTGTCGACACAATTTCCCAGCCATAACAACAAAAAATTCCAGAATTTTTTCAGATTTTTGACGAATTTGAATTGATGAAGTTGATGTTGGGAGTTCATTATAAGCTTATCTTGAGTTTTGGGATGAAGGGTTTTATCATTAAGCTTCAAAAAATTCAAAATAATTTCACCAAAATCATCATTTTTCATTCTTCAAAACTCAAAACAATCAAGTTTTGATTTGCAAAAAATTAATGTTTTGATTAATCTAATTGATTCACTAAGACTGATTAGTTTAGCTTAATCAAGCTAATTAACACTAATCAAATTAATTAGCACTAATCAAATTAAGGGTAGATTAGACATTATAAAAAATGATGGATAAGGGGTGCTATGGGTTGTTATTTCATGACCCCAAATAGCCCCAAAAACCCATCCGTGGATAGTCCCAATAATAGAGTTCATAGTATTACATTTCAAACTAATCTCAATCGTCTTCTTCCTTCATTATCCTCTGCCAACAATTCAGTTAAAAATGGATACTCTAACGCTACCAATGGCCAAACCCCGTATACTGTTTATGGGTCTTTTCAGTGTAGAGGTGATATGTCATTAGAAGACTGCCAAGGCTGTGTTAAAATCGGTTCTGAAGAGATAAAAGAAAATGATAGATGTCCAATTTCTAGAAAAGCTATTATTATTTTAATATTATGTCCATCTCCATAAACTGGGAAAAAAGCCCATATGTGGCATCTATCCTAGTCAATTCAGGAATATGCCGAAAAGAAAATTATCTTAGCCACTCGAACAACACCATATAGATAACATAAAATAGTGCAGAAGGTACATGTAACAAAAAGTAGAAGAAACTGGCCGCAAACTGGTAAAAAAGTGCTCATGAGGCGTTCATCCTAACCAATTCACGAATGTCCCCAAAAGAAAAATGTCTCAGTCAATTGAACAACACCATAGATAACATAAAATAGCATAGCGCAGAAGGTACATGTAACACAAAGTGGAAGAAACCGGACGAACATCAACGGAGTTCTAAATGGTCAGACTTACCTCTCCATAATGCTCTGAACCAATTCCAACAGAGTGCAGATGAGCAACGCCATGGATAACTGTTTGTACCCAAAATAAATTCTAGGCACTAAACACGATGATTTGATGATGATTATGTGAAATTAGGGTTCTAACACAATAGAAAAATAAATAAGACAAAGAATTAACGTGGTTCGACAAATGTTGCCTACATCTACGGAGGAACGGAGGTATGCTTTATTGATTATGATGATACAAAGAATTTTCTCCGGGTTAGCTAATCTAAATTTCCATATCCCATTAGAGTTTAGGCTACATGTATTTATATTGTTTATGTAACCCTAATTATGAGATTAACTTAATATGCAAGCAACTTGGGCAACAAGACTCCTGGAAACTTCTGGAATCTTCACGGGATAACGTGCTTTGACTAGCGGTCTTCCGTGTATTTTATACACGGTACAAACATCGCCCCCTCTTAACCTCCAACTTGTTGGGGGTTAAGAAATTCCTTTATCCTTCTGCATCGATCGTTGATGATGAAACTCGCCCCCAAGCGTGAATAGAGACATTACGAAGACGCCCCCAACTGTAATTACCTGCAAAAAAATTTCTCACTTGCTAGGCGAGACTTTTTGCCACGTGGTGTACTTGTGATGCTCGATAGCTAGTCGAGTCTTGAGGAGAATGTAGTGTGTTCTTGCGGCTAGGGCAAGGCTTTTTGCTCACAACGTAACAAGGCTAGCGCTTGCTGCTTGGGGAGACTGGCTGTTGCTTGTGTTGAGTACGAGTCTTTGGACCAATATCGGGCATTGGGCTCGTGGTTTAGATGAGACTTTGTGCTTTCCAAGGTGCAAGTCTTTCATACTCGCGTGCGAGACGAGATTTTATGCTTGTGATAAGAGAAAGACTTATGTGCTCATGTGTAAGGTGAGGCCTTTGGTGCTTGCGATGTGACGCAAGGCTAAATATTTAAGGGTCTAAGCAATCCTTGTCTCGAACTGGATCATGTCGCTATCCACGGACCTCGAACTCGATCATGTCGTTATCCACGAACCTCGAACTCGATCATGTTGTTGCTCCAAGTGCACATAAAAGTTTCTCGATCACTGGATTTTTTACTTTCATGTTGTAGGAAATTCAGAGAGGATTCCAACAAGCCAAAAATCACTCAATTCAGACTTAAAACGAAGAAGTTATTGACGAAACAAGATTTGTACAAAGCCCGCGTGCTGTTGAATACGTGGAAGTGCTGACTAGACCAACTGGATGACGTGGCACTGCTGACAGGGATAAGTTGCTGACGTGGCACTAGGTCAGTGTTGACATGGCAAATTAAGTCCCAAAATCGATGACGTTGCAACTTAGTTATTGATGATGTGGCATCTGAGTCATTGCTGACGTGGTGTTGAGTCATTGATGACGTGGCGACTGATTCATTGATGACGTTGCGGCTGAGTAATTGCTGACGTGGCTTGCTGATTGGAACATTGTGCTTATGTGGCGACACCTGACTGGACATAAGCTGCTGAGGTGGATTCACGTGGCTCTGAGAAGCACTGGATCGTTGGTGTACATAGGCTGGACAGATCGTACGGTTTGGATCTTCTGTATCTGACGGATCTGATTCGTTGACGCTGGAGATGTGCCGGAGGCTGGACCTTTGTGGTTGTACAGGATAGATGAAGTGTAACCTTTTCTGCAATAGTAATATTTGTGAATGATTTGTAACACTTGCTGCTTCTGTTAGTAAGAACTTCCGTAACTGTTTCCCAACAGTTTTCTGATGAACCCTAACTTTTGTTTTTCTTTTCCTCTTCGCTGATGTTTGCATGGAAATCCGTGCACGTTTTCTTCGGGACTTATCTCAACAGTAAAACATGATCGTTTTACTCGAATCCCCTTAATCGGCGCCAATGTTTATACCCAAAATAAATTCTAGGCACTAAACAGGATGAGTTGATGATGATTATGTGAAATTAGGGTTCTAACACAATAGAAAAATAAATAAGACAAAGAATTAACGTGGTTCGGCAAATGTTGCCTACATCTACTGAGGAACGGAGATATGCTTTATTGATTATGATGATACAAAAGATTTTCTCCGGGGTTAGCTAACCTAAAATTCAATATCCCATTAGGGTTTAAGATACATGTATTTATATTGTTTATTTAACCCTAATTATGAGATTAACTTAATATGCAAGCAACTTGGGCAACAAGACTCCTGGAAACTTCTGGAATCTTCACGGGCTAACGGGCTTTGACTAGCGGGCTTCACGTGTATTTTATACACGGTACAAACAATAACATAACCACCAATGGACAGAACCAAACTTGTCTTTTTGTTATCTAAACACATAGTATCTATAACCACATTATTCCTATCACACGCCTTCACATTATTCCTAAGTGACGTCGATAAATGTGAGTATGTGACAAGCACAGCAGTTTTTTCACCTTCTCAACCTATCTTTGTTTCTCATTCCTCCTATTTTTCTATCTTCCATCATCCAAAAGTTGGTACTATTCGTCCCAACATCCAGAATACATGTGTAGTCAAAGCTCATGTAAGTTCCATTTATGGACGTACACTTGTTGCTTAGATCGAGGTCAAGAAACAAGCATCATTTTTTCTTAAAGAAAGATCAAAACATGTTACTGCAGCTGAATTGAAAATTTTCTCTTGCTTACTAGTTCTGGATTTGATCTTGATATGGGATTTAAGAGTCAGCCCATGGGCCCATACTCTAAGAGGCAACCTAATGTCTAATACTAGTTCCGGCTTTCTGACAAAGAGGCAACCTAATGTCTAATAGCATCAATCAAATGCGACGTACCAACAACAAGGAAAACAAAACAAGAGCAAACAAGCATGGTAAAAGCAATCAGAAAAACTACTAATTTATTTCATGCTTTACGGCGCAAGCTACCAACAAGATCTGAAGAACATAGATTTCGAGGCGTCAACCTTTAGGGAAAACCTTAAACTTTAAATATCACAAGTTCCAGTCACAAATGCTCTCCATAACAACCCTGCCTAATGACTAGCTTGTTCCCACAGACATAACAGTTTTGACTTTTAACTACATGCACACTTCCAAATGAGTGAATAATCAATGTAATTCCGTAGGAACTCCACCAATTCAGAACCAAAAAAACTACAATAGAATGAGGTCAACTATGTGACATTCATGTGTTCTCTTATCTTGTATACCCGTATACAAGATAAGCCCCCATTATTTTATCGGTTATACAACATTTGACATCGGAATTGTAAGCTTTGTGTAAACTTTGATATTTAAAAACTCGCTCCAGTAATTAGTGCATTTTTTTAATCAAGTACCCTTGTTATTTAAACATTATTTCCATTATCTTTTTTCCATAGACCCCACATGAGAGACTATACGGTCTAGATTTAGGCATTTCTTTTAACTCATCTCTCTTCTCTGTTCAGGTCTATTATCGGTTTGACTCCATTAAAATCAAATCATTTTTTTTTTTTTTTGAAAAATCAATAGTTTAGGATCCAATTCTATTTTAGCCTTGACCATCAAAAACAAACCGATAACGTGATGTTTAACTAATTTCCATCTTCAATTAAAAAAAACCCTAAGAAAAATTCAAAAAATAATGACTGCAATTTTTCTTCATCTTCTATCAGCATCATTTCGTTCAACCTTTGGGGAAAAAATTAAAATGAAAAATAATCTGTGTGTTTGTTATTGGGTTTCTGAGTTTTTCATAAGATTCATCAACAGAAAAAGGCATGAGTCATAATTCGAAACAGAAAGATTAAGGTGGTGGGGATGGACATGGAGATGGTGGTGAAGGGGAAGGAGGTGGTGACGGGATGGAGGTACATGGCTAGGAAGTGGTGGACTACCAAATTTTATATAGCAAGCTTTGCATTTGCTTGAACCTGCAACGCCAGTAGATATTTTCCATTTTTAAGGTGCTAAAACAGAAAGATAAAAATGGAAAAGAAGAAGACGAAAAGGAAAGAGGAGTGAGATAAGGAGGAGAACATTTTCGAGATCCGTTTTGATACCTTCTTTTTTGGGAATAAATTTTTCATTAAAAAATTCCGAGGGTAGTATTGGAACGTCAATCTTAATCTCAGAGAATAATAAATTAATATTATTTTAATACATGAAGATAATCAAAAATGGTTCTGTGCTACAAAGCTCTCCAATGAAAATGGGTATTACCTGCATATCATTTTATCTAGACCTAGTCCTAAATCTTACCCGTCTTCTTTCTACATTCCATCGGGACCTCGCTTTGAAGGTTGGTTTGCCATCGCCGCCTCTGTGGAATCAATCTTAACCTTTTCGTCGTCTCTGTCTAAACCCAAACCTTCAACCTTGAACCCAATCAAACATTATCCTCAAACCTTTGTCAACCCCCGAACAACATACGCTCAGTCATTGTTTTCTCAAAACAAATTATCAAACTTGCAAACTGAACAGAGAAAATCCAAATCCCAGTTCTTGACTGAAACTGTTAAGGCACCATGTTCCTCATCCAGGATAGACGAATTCCAATTTTGAAAGCTTCATCAACCGCACAAATAAACCGGCCTACTCAAAACAAACATCCATAAACAATCTAAACCCATCAGAACCAAAATCCATAACTAAATCAACCACCTCGCCTTTCGTCTGTGATAGTCTAGCAGCCCCAGTTTATGTCTCCAAAACGACCAATTATGATACCCTGAACATAAAGCAAATTGATGAAAACAATTCTTTGGGTACATGGAAGGATGCTTTAGTGATCTCATCACCAATCCCGATCAATTCATGGGTGAAAATCGGCTTTGCTCTTCAAACTCTGTTGCATCTAAACTCTTCTTTGAACCTCTATCCTATAAATTCTTGTCAGGCAATCTTCCATATGGATGATACGGTGGAAATGGAATTCATATTCACTTTCGAAAATGTGGATATGTCTGTGTTCAAATGGGATAACAAATCTTGGATAACTAATTCAAGTAAGGATACGGATTTCAACATCGAAATATTTGGTGTTCCATATCAGTTTTGGTCATCAAAAGTAATGCACGCCATAGGGAACATATGTGGAGAAATCTTGGCAATCCATCCAACATCTCTGAGGTTGCAAGACCTATCCGCCATTCGAATGAAGATCAGGAATTATGGAGGAATCAATCACATCCCACGGGCGGTCAATTTGCTAGCTGATGCAGAAGTTTTCACTGCGAACATCTTCATTGTCGGAACACCGATCAGCTATGGAAACAACATTACGCCGGTGACAGATAATTCAAAATGCAACAAGTGGGAGGAGCCAGAGCGTCAATCAAGCGACAAGGAGACAAACAGACTGAGAAAAGACAATTTACCCGGAACTTTCCAAAAACTTTCGTTAGTTGAAGATTCAATGGAGGATGATTTGCCAGCAAACCACACTCAAAAGAAAAAATCCAATCATAACTCTACCAATAAGAAAAGCAAAAAGAAAAAATACAAAACAAAAAAGAAAAAGCAAAAGCAACCAAGGTACGATCAACAATGGATGGAAAAACCCACTTCATCGAATACAGCTCAAGATGAGGTCAATAGTCCAATGGATATAGATGTTTCATATACAACTCAAGATGAGATTGAAAGCACAATGGATATAGATGTTTCATATGCGTACCACATGGTTGTCGAAGACTATGTAGAACACACACCAGAAAAAAAGATACCCAACAAAAAAAAAAAGCAAAACAGTTCAACAGTCTAATGCACAACAAGACAAAGAGGCGGAAGAAGTTACTCTTGAAATGGAGACACACCTACCCCGGAAGATCAGCGACCCCTCCACAAGCAGAATTTTAAACCTTTTTACTTTCATTGACCCCATTCCAAAACCGGTGTGCACCATTATCAGATTACCAACCAACATCAATACCCCTCCAGCACTAAACCACAATCCTCTCATTCTTCAATACCCTACTATCCAGAAAAAATACATACAGTTATATCCAAACTCCATACAACCCATCCATAAAACTCATAATACCAATAACATCATTATTCCAAAGTGGATGGTGGATGAAGTCTCAAGGCTATTCCAGCTAGGGATAAAAATGGGGGTTAACTTTGAAGATATGCCCAATCATTCAAAAAGATTTCTTTTATCAAAGATATCTTCGGAAGGCCCTGTGATAAAAGAGGTATGCAGTAATAAAGAGACTTCAACTCTTATTGAAGAAGATTTTTCTGTCCAAACTCTGATACAGCTAGAAGGAACTAAACAGGTCACGACACATGAACCAAAAAGAAGATTTAAACCACTCATTGGCTTGGAAAACACCTTCTTAACTTTGGAATGTGTGTCCACAACGGTTTCTTCATCTTTTTCTACACCAACCTATCCACCTGGCTTTGAACCTCAAGCTAAGGAAATGTTGGATGAGGCCGGCTCTCAAATAGATTGCATAACTCCCAGGCGGCTCTCCACTGAGTGTAAAAGACTGGATATTTCTATCAAGGATATTGGAAAAATAGGCACTAAGGCTAAAAGAGTTCCAAAAAAAAGGGTTGTTAGTGGTGATAAATGAGTTTACAAATTCTATCTTGGAATATAAGAGGTTTGTGCAATACAAATAGAAGAATCATTGTGAAGAAAATGATTCAATTGACTAAGGCTCCGATCATAATGCTGCAAGAAACAAAAATGGTAAACTTCTGTGCTTTCGATATCAATCAAATTTGCGGAAGTTCAAACTATGGCTGGACTTACCAACAATCAGTGGGTGCTTCTGGTGGTATGTTGATTCTTTGGAATAAAGACTTTTTGGAGGTAAAAGATTCTTTAGTTGGTGCTTATACTCTCTCCATTCGCTGTATTAACAAGGTGGGAAACTTTGAATGGATTCTCACCAACGTCTATGGTCCGAACAAACCTAAAGAAAGATCTAATCTTTGGGAGGAACTGGACAATGTTTGCAACTTCTGGGACCTTCCGTGGTGTCTGGGAGGTGATTTCAACGTTATCACTAAGTGTGACGAGAAAAAGGGTTGCAAAATAATTACGAAGAGCATGGAGAACTTTTGTCCTTCATCAACCAGCATCATCTTATCGACCTCCCACTCAAAGGGGCTAGGTTTACTTGGTCAAACGGCCAAGCCAATCCAATTATGTCCAGAATTGATAGGTTTCTTATTTCTCCTTCCTTTGAAACCCATTTTCCTTTTGTTTCCCAACTAGCCAAAACCAGACCCACTTCAGATCATATTCCAATTCTTCTTGACATATCAGATCCTTCTTGGGGACCTAGTCCTTTTAGGTTTGAAACCATGTGGTTTTTGGAGACTGGTTTTATTGCTTTATTAGAAGAATGGTGGTCTTCCTTCTGTTTTGTAGGTACTCACAGTCAGGTTCTGTGGTGCAAACTCAAGACTCTAAAAGGAATTTTGAAGGATTGGAACATAAACACTTTTGGTAGAACGGATTCGAAGTTGAAGGAAATTCTGTCAGAAATTCAATCTCTCGACACGATGGCTGAAGATTCTTTGTTATCTGAAACCCAACTGCAGGACAAGCTAAACTTCAAAAAGGAATTTGAACATGTCACACAGATGGAGGAAGTCTCATGGAAGATTAAATCTAAAAACAGGTGGTTACAAGAAGGAGACAAGAACACTTCTTTCTTCATCAGTCAAGCAACCGCTAGAAGGAGATACAACAGGATCAAGCAGCTATACATTGACGGCAACTTGGTTTCTGACAGACACAAATTACAAAGCCATATTGTAGATTTTTATGAAAATCTTTTCAGGGAAGAGGAGATTATCAGGCCTACTCTTGAAGGCATTGATTTTGACGGCATCAACTCAATTGAGTCGGAAATTTTAGATGCAACTTTCTCGGAAGCCGAAATTTTGCAGGCCATTCAAGACTTAGGTCAAGACAAGGCTCCGGGCCCCGATGGGTTTCCAATTATGTTTTTCCACAAATGCTGGAGTTTTCTAAAAGAGGATATCCTGGGTACTATGAAAGAATTTTACGACACAGGTAGCATCGACACTAAGCACAACACTACTTTTATTACGCTGGTTCCTAAGAAAAATCATATAGAAACAATCAAGGATTGCAGACCGATTTGTCTTCTAACTAGTGTCTACAAGATATTAGCTAAAGTCCTTGCAACCAGATTGAAATTAGTCATGAATAAAATAATATCTCCAGTACAGTGTGCTTACATAGAAGGAAGGCAAATCATTGATGGCACTCTCATCGCAAATGAGTTGGTGGACTCAAGATTAAAATCCAATAATCCAGGTATCATATGCAAAATCGACTTAGAAAAGGCTTTTGATAGGGTTAACTGGAATTATCTAGAGTTTATGCTACATAAAATGGGTTTTAGCAAGAAATGGCGCAGCTGGATGAAGTTTTGTTATTCAACAGCAACTTTCTCTGTCCTTATCAACGGATGTTCGTTTGGTTTCTTTGGCAGCACTAGGGGAGTAAGGCAGGGTTGTCCCTTATCACCTCTGCTCTTCAATGTTGCAATGGAAGGCTTGTCCAGATACATAGACAGAGCTGCGAATGCAAATCTTTTTAACGGTTTCTCCATGGTCGATAATGGGACTATAGTGAATCATCTACACTATGCAGATGACACTATATTTTTTGTGGACAGTAAGAAAGATGAGATCACAAACTTATTCTCAATTTTACACTGTTTTGAGTACATTGCAGGCTTGAAAGTCAATACAACCAAAACAAGGCTTATCGCAATCGGGGATGTGCCACATATCAGTGAATGGGCACAACAGTTGGGTTGTACAACAGATTCTCTGCCATTTATGTATCTAGGTATGCCTCTTGGTGCTAAACCTTCTTCAAAATCCATTTGGGTCCCAATTGTAGAAAAATTTGATGACAGACTTTCTGTATGGAATCAAATTTCACTTTCAAAAGGTGGTAAAATGGCTCTTCTTAAATGTATTCTTTCATCTCTGCCAATGTACTACTTCTCACTATTCAAAGCACCTATCTCAATTATCAAGACCCTAGAGAAGAAAATGAGAAATTTCCTTTGGGATTATGGTGCGGTTGGTAATGGTTGTTCTCATCTCATCAACTGGTCTATTGTTCGCGCTGGAAAAGATAATGGCGGCCTGGGAGTTCTAAACTTAAGATTAATGAATCTTGCTCTTTTGGCAAAATGGGCCTGGCGGTTTGGTATAGAAAAAAATCAATTATGGTACAAGTTAATGGCGGAAAAATATGGGGATAATTACTCAAACTGGGTTCCGGGTATAGTCAAAACACCTCACGGTGTGTCGTGTTGGAGAACAATTACTGAAACTCAAGCTCTAATCACGAAAAATTCTTCATTAAAGTTGCACTCCGGTAACAGGATCTCCTTCTGGCACGACAAATGGGTGGGAAATGATTGTCTAGCTAACATTTTTAAATCAATCTACAAGTTAGATAGGTTACAAAATGGAAGTGTGAGAGATCATATATCGACGGACGACTCTTGGTGCTTTGATTTTAGAAGAATTCTATCTTCCGTGGAAGCAAATCAGTTTGCTGAACTTATCACTATCATCGGCTCTAATCCAACGGCAAGAGACACGCTCCAGGACACAAGAAGATGGAATCTTAATAATACGGGTCAGTTCTCCGTTAAATCTCTTTATGGCTCATTAATAATCGGTGAAGGCGCTGCAGAGTTCCCTTACAAGTTTACTTGGAAGAAGGACGTCCCTCCAAAGATTAACTTCCTGGTTTGGTGTGCGGTACACGGTAAACTTAACTCCCTAGATATGTTGCAGTACAAAGGCATTGATATTCATAGCTCTTGTATCCTCTGTGGAGACAGCACGGAATCTCAAGATCACTTACTTCTCCATTGTAAGGTGGCTTATAAGGTGTGGATGGCTACTACACCTGCAAAGCTACGTGATTGGGTTTTTCCGGAGACAATGCTCGGGTTCGCGCATTCCTGGCCTTGCAACCATCTTACGGCTTCGGGGCAAATAGTTTGGGAACTAATCCCGGCGGCGGTTATTTGGGTTCTTTGGAGAGAAAGAAATTGTCGTACTTTTGAAGACAAGTATGGTTTCAAGACAGACAAAGAGTTGTCAGATGAAGCAAAAACTCTTGTACTTTCCTGGGCGGTTATCTCAGGGAAGAAAGTGCACCTCAACTTCTCCTACACAATCAACAACTGGGAAACTATTTTTTCTTAATTTCATAAAGTCGCGCGTTCTGTTTGTTTTGTTTGTCTACTTTTAGTGGACTGTGTACATTCTTCTTTCTCTAATAAATTTCACACTTTTATCAAAAAAAAAAATATTTTAATAACTGATTTCTATTTCCCATACAACTAAAGGCCGAAAATATCCCTGTTAACTTGTATACGACATTCAAATCAAAGCTTCAAGCTGCTGTTTTCTAACATACTATAATTCATGTCGGCTAAAGATAATTATAATAAAATGATAACGAAGAATCAAGCATCAAGTAAACATTGGGGCGCTGCAGTGAAATTTTTGAAAAGAAAAGGCATCCATTGCTAAAGAACAATATTCAGAACTAACAATGCGTATAAAACTCTCTCTGGAGTATGGACTAACAGAATAAATGTCTTATCATATTTGAGAGAGCAGTGATGAAGCATTTCTTCCTGTGGCAAAAGCAGAAAGTAGAAGCAAAGCAGGAAACAATTTCAACGAGTTATGATGAACCAAGGGACTATACCTTCCAGAACAACCCCAAACAATTCATACCCCTCAACCCACCCCAAGACAGGTACAGAACCAAAATTATGCATCTTTCCTTCCTTCCTGTTCCCAACTTTCTACACAGTATATCAAATACAGGTAAAGAACCAAAATCATGCATGTTAACTTCATTTGTGTTTCTAACTTTCTATCAGGTTCTGCGCAGATGTTTCCACTCTGTCATGTCAATTTTCTATGAACAAATACATCATCTGATTTCTTAATAAGTATATACCACATTGTAAACGATGTTTCCTTAATAATGAACTTCCCTGCCGATTCCAAGTTACTATCATATCTCCAACTTCTAACAAATTCTAAAGATGTTAGTGTTGTTCTAATGGTTTAGCTAATAACTACATACCAAAAAAACCTAAACATAATATATTTGCAGTATTCTATCAAAATTTACCTCTTCAATTCCCTGCTGGCTTCCAACTTTTACTCTTACGATAACCATGTACCAATTGACAACACCCTTCAAGTAAAAAATCATTGATTCCTATGAAATTAGGGTCAGTCTGCCTAGTGCATCACAAACAAAATGACTTCGGACCTATATTAGCATTTGAAAAAAGCTAACTAAGCGCAAGAGTGGCTGAAACTTATATTGTCAAAGGATGATAACATGAACTATTATAAATGTCAAAAGACAGACATTCAGGCAACAACATCAATACCAAAACTCTAAATTCATCTCAAGATCCTTGTGTTCTTCGATTTAGTTAACACTAGACGGCCCACAACTTTGTTCTTGGTAACATTATATGATAGTTGAAAAGTTAATTTATGATTGTTTGTAAAGAAATGGGCTCTCATATTTGAAGCCTGGAAATTTTAATTGAAAAGACTAACATCTACACACAGCTAATAGAAACCACATCACCAGAAGAAATTCGTAAAGAAAATTGAAGCTAAAGCTCAAAATCAAATTCTTACACATAGAACCATAGCTTGAGTAACCATATTAACCCATAATCATCAAAGATACAAGATAAAAAGCCATTAGTCTAATAGGCAATTATTTGGCAAAATATATCACATTCAGATGAGAGTAAAAGGATTTTAAGATGGCTAGACTAGATAGAAAGACTTAATTGAATCAAAATTGCAACAAAAAAAGAAAAGTGAATACCAATTTAGTTGATTTCCTCGACAAAGACTGCTGGTATATCATAAACTTTCCCTAGCTACTTTGGAAGGTCATCCCCATTTTATGATAGGTCTGCATACATTTTGTAATTCCTTCATCTGCTCGTTGATTTGATCCAAATCACCTAATTCATTGCTATCCAACCACTGGGAGGCCTTGCTGACCGCAGCCTCGATCTTCATTTTACTAGCCGATGATCACCTGCCATTGATTGTATTCCTCATGTCCTTTACGAATTCCTCAAATGAGTTCCATAACTCAAATTTCTTCTTATGTTCTTCATCTTCTGACTTGTATTTCTCAGCCTCCCGAGTCAAACTCTGGAGCTCAGCCTTCGAAAACCTTCCCTTGTGATTTGTAATCGTTAACTGATTTCTGCTCCCCGAAGTCTTGTGTTCAGCAAACACAGTCAATATACCATCTGCATCTATGCTAAAGCATTCTGTTATGTTAGGAACACGTCATGGTGCCGGTGGAATTCCTCCCAATTCAAATCTACCCAAGAAGTTATTATCACAGGTTCTACTACTCTCACCTTCATAAACAGAAATTGTCACAAAAGTTTGATTGTCGAATTGAGTAGTAAAGACTTTTTCCATTTTAACAGGAATGGTGGTGTTCTTTGGGATAATTACTTCCACAATATCTCCAACAATAGCAACGCCAAGAGAAAGAGGGGTGACATCCAGTAACACCAAGTCCTGCACCTTTTCATTACCCTGACCACTCAACATAGCAGCTTGCACAGCAGCACCATAAGCCACAGCCTCATCAGGGTTGATGCTCTTGCACAGTTCCTTCCCATCAAAGAAATCCCGTAATAGAGACGGAACCTTTGGGATTCTAATGGACCCACCAACGAGCACGATTTCATTAACGCAGCTTTTGTCCATCTTAGCATCACTCAAACACATCTCAAGAGATTCCATACATTTTTTGAACAAATCCATGTTCAATTCTTCAAATTTAGCACGAGTAATGGTTGAATGAAAATCAACTCCTTCATACAGAGCATCGATCGCGATGGTTGTCCGAGTAGTAGATGAGAGGTTCCGCTTAGCCCTCTCACATGCTGTTCTCACCCTTCTAAGAGCCCTTGGGTTTCCACTGATGTCCTTGTTATGCTTTCTCTTGAACTCTTGCACAAAGTGATTGACCATCCCGTCATCAAAATCCTCTCCTCCGAGATGGGTATCTCCATCTGTAGCCTTGACTTCAAAGACACCTTCTTTCATAATGAGAACCGAAACATCTAAAGTACCACCACCAAGATCAAAGATGAGAACATTCTTTGGACCAACACCCTTCATACAAAGACCATAAGCAATAGCAGCCGAAACTGGTTCACTGATGATTCACATTACATTAAGGCCAGCAATGGTACCAGCATCCCTAGTAGCATGACGCTGAGAGTCATTAAAGTAAGACGGGACGGTAATAACAGCGTCCTTCACACTTGAACCAAGATAGTCTTCTGCAGTTTGTCGCATCTTACTGAGAATCATGGCTGAAATTTCCTCAGCTGATAACTGGATATCCTTGCTCTTATAACTGACTTGAACCATAGGTTTGTCCTCTACACCAGAAACGACTTTGAATGGCCACAGCTTGATATCACTCTGAACAAATTTATTACTGAATTTCCTACCAATTAGACGTTTTGCATCTACAACAAACAAAAAATACACTCAGAAAATAATCTCTATATGCTAACCCGAAGAATGATGAAACAATTTATAATATTTACAGTACAAAAATGATAAAACATA